>ML776575.1:532039-548379 GCA_009831015.1 Picea engelmannii | reverse complement strand
TGTTTGTTTGACTATCCCCTTTATAAGTTGAGGGGTCTAAGTGGTGCAGTATTTAGAGCATGCATATCATCATTCTTAAGAAGGAAAATGACTTTCCCCACATCCCAAGACCTTACAATGTAAAATTTTGTGTAACATGCGCATCCTCTAGTGTAGACAGGCGCGCGCAGAGCGTTGATGTGCGATCCGAATCAAGAGTAGAGGCGCATGCATGCAGAGACAGACCGTGGAGAAAGCGCCTGCGTGCCCGATGTGTGTCTGTAGGGTGAAATACACGTGCGCCTGTGGAAAACGGCTGAGAGAGGAAATACGGATGGATTTCTCTCAATTATCCCTTGAATCGACTGGTTAGTAGGTCGGCAGAGGCCGGTTTGTGCACCTGCAAGTTAATGAAAGCAAAAGGAAAGAAAAATAAACCCAAATGAGGAACTAATTGATACCTAAAGCCCCAGTATGGTCGCCAATCTGTTTGCACCCAATTCGTCACTTGGTGAGCAAATAAAGGGTGCTTACATGCCCAGGGTCTTGCTGAGCATGACAACTATAAAGGAAAGGGTTAGAGAAAACAAAACAAAACTACAAACAAGAATTAAATTAAAACAAACTAAAACTATGAACATATGGAAAAAGAAATAACAAACACAAAAGACCAATATCACCAATGTTTTTAGGCTGATCGATTGATGAAATCCAAAGAACAATGAAGAAAGGGAACTGTGGTTCCTTCTTCCTCCAAAGGAAGGCTCTTGAAGGCCTCACAAACTTGCTCTCCTTACAATGAGAAAATGAGAATGATGGTGAAAGAACTCCAAGCACATTCACTCAATGGAGAGGTGAATGGCTCAATGAAATGGTGCTAATGTGTTATTGTCAAGGAGTGAGTCCTTAAAACAATCTAAGAAGCATAACATTACATGAAATTCCTTGAGAAAATGATGTTTCTTCATGGCTTTTTATAGCATAGCATTGGGTGATTATGTAACCCCTTTGAAGTGTGAAGATGGGCTCTTTAGGGATTCATTAGGTCTTTGACCAGGCTACCATGCGGATTCAGCTCAGATTTGATGGTCAAATAAGGTTGGGAGCTGGTCCATAAGTGGTTGGGAGGCCGACCAATTCAATAAATGCATCGTTTAGCAGGCGTGCGGGTTTTTATGCTAACAGTCGCGCGTCGTGCGCGCATTGTACGTTCCTGTTACACGCATATGCGTGCGCACCCATCTTTTATAAAGTTCCCTTCAATTTTTGGTTACTTTGTATAGTTTTTGACCCTTTTGCAATGCTGTGAAATTAATCCAGTGCCATGAATGACTTCATTATTGTCTGACGATGCTGAGTTCTTGTCGCCATGTGCGAACGAAATTTCAGTGATAACAATTATACTTGAGGATACTCTTCTAAAGAATGGGAATTCAATAGAGTATTCCTTTGTTCGTACAGTTGACCGTCTGGACTGAAAAAGGGGTAAACTACCGCTGGACAGACGTGACTTCAAATTTCAGTTTAACAAGCGTGAAAGGTCACAAGATCGCTCGCCAATCGTTTCATTTTTAGAGGGTCTGAAAAGGGCTTAAAAGGAGACCCGTTATGTTTTGGGAATCCGGAGGGTAAGACAAAGAGTGAAAAATACCCATGCAAATGAGGCTCAAACTCATATTCAGGAAATACTATATGGACTCTCGAGCCTACAGTGTTTTTAGAAACGACATGGACACCATAATGCAACCAGGACCTACCTAGGGCATCCATGTTTTGGTAAACTCTACCACCAAGTCGCGACACTTCTAGAGAAGATATGATGGTTATGTGTCACAACCGGATGGGATCGATCCTATAGCATAAGAAAAAGGCAACGAGATGAAAAATTTGGGGTGATATCCTAACCTATATGCTCAAGTTGATTTTTGAAAAAAAAAAAAAAAAAATTTATGGACTGTCAATATTTTTTTTTTTCGAAACTCAAAAAAAATAAATGTCCCAATACCTGATCAAATCCCTCCCATATAACTCCTGGATCACTCTAAATGGTTTTTGGTATAAAGAAACTGATAAGGGGGGCCAAAAAAGTGACAAAAAGAGGCCAAAAAGTCTATAAATAGAGGCTGGCAGCTCATTATCACCATTGTTGATTTGGAAATTGACTCTAGAGCCAAAAGACCCCCTTTGCCAAAGATTGTGATTCCAGGAGCTACAGTGGATGAAAAAGACTTCTGCTTGGACCAAGTAAGTACAACTTCTCTTATCTAGCTATTCAATACTTCCATTTTAGCATTTAATTTATTTTTTGGGTGGGCGTCGACCTCAAAAAGGTCGGCCCTAGGTACACGTGGGTTGTCCATAGACAGCCCGCGTGTACATGTGTGCAGAGAAAATCCTGCATGAGTGTACATGCGACTGTCACCTCTATAGGCAGTTTGTACCCCCCCGAGTGATGAAAAAGAAAATGGAAAGAAGTATTGACCCTCCTTTACCTTATTGTGTTGGCAGGATGTATGTCCAATGGAGGGAAAGGGAGCATGAGGCAATCAGTGAGTTGGTTGTTGTAGATGTGAATGTTGTGGCCGTGTTAATGCAATGCGGTTTGATCAAATTCTTTTTATGTCCATTTATGTGCGTGAAACCAAGGCTACTGAACACCTTGATTGATTACTGGCACCCTGACGCATAGGCGTTTATGATAGAGGGGCAATCCTTGGTGCCAACCATCGAGGATATTTACTTTCTGACAGGCCTCTCAAGGAGAGGGGAACCAGCCAACTTTCAGACTTTTCCTGTGGGGTCGAGCAAGGTCTCAGAGCTGATAGTTGAGTACTATGAGGCTGGGACCGATCGTAGAGGTCCCTCAGTACCTATTAGCAATATTACCAACCTCACACTACAGACTATCTTATTGCTTATCGGGCGGATTACCAGCTTAGCAGCCGTGCATCAGGCTTCGCATGCACAGATGAACTGTGCTATCCAGCGCATGAATGCACAAATTTTTTATTGGAGTACCACACTGCTTGAGTGTATGAAGAGACAATTGACAGATTTTCGACAGTGGACACAGAGGAACTTCGGGTTCGGGACTATCTTGTGTTCATTCTTTTTCGAGAGAGTTCTGTGATTTAGTCCTCGGCTTGCAGTATGAGGACATCTGGCCTCTTTCCCCGCAATATGTAGATGGGTAGTGTTACTGTCGCGACAGGGTGGCGGAAGGATCGTTGAGGCCTTCGACGACGACTTTTTTTCTTGGCTTTCATGACATATCCTTGCTATCAAGGACTACCCATATGTGGGGATCGACTTTTCAAGAGATTCAGAGATACCCGTGCCTCCTGGTGAGGAGTGAGGGGAGATGGGTAAGTCTCCACCTGTATAGTTTTTTGTTTGCATATGTAATTTTTATGTCTTTTTGTTATATATATCATTTTTTGTATGCCAAAGTATTTGATGGGTAAACGTGTATTGCATGCAGATGTGGGACCCGTGCGACCTACTGAGTATGCATGGAACAGGCGTTGCCCACGGTCGGAAGCCACAACTACCACCGCTGGGGGAGCAACAGTAGCAGGGAACCTCCTAGAAGGATAGGCTGAGAGGGTCCTTAGGCGAATTGAGCAGAACTTTATTGCGCTCACTCGCACAGTCTCGATGGCAGAGATAGAGGACCTGCCGCCATCCATGCAAACTCATGTTGTGGGGGCACCTCAGACATGGGTCCGATTGTTTAGGCATTTAGCCCGCACTGTAGATGATTATAACAGGGCCCATAGGCCCTGGACATACTTTAGACTCTTTATGTGCCACGAGCACCTTGTTGTATATATATTTTTGAGGGAATAAGCTCGGTGACTCGTTACTGTTCCCACTTTTGAGGCGCTTGCATCCATATATGTACTCTGAGGATTTTATGATGTTTATATATGGTTTTTATCTCTTTTTGTGTCTTATGGATTATGTGCGCAAAAATGTATTTACATGTTTATGTCCATGATATTTTTATATGTGGGAAATATGCCAATCTAAAATGTGATTAGCTAGAGTATCTGTGATTTGGTTTAATCTCCTAGGAACATGAAAATATGTTATATAATCAAAGTTTCATTCTAAGATACATACCTTAAGGAATCGTCGGTGTAAAGTTGGATCATAAACCCGGTATATTCTATTTAGTTGTGACACAACCAGTTGAGCATCTAGATAGACCCGGAGACGAGAGATACCCAATGATAATGCGTCACGAAGCAACTCAATGACTGCACTATACTCGGCAACATCATTTGTGGTGTCGCCTAAGCATATACCTCCGGAAGATAACAACTGACCCTGTGGTGTAAAGATTACCCAAGCTGTGATGGCAAGCCTCTGTGTGTGTCGACTAGCACCGTCCGCATACCCAACGAACACATCAGACTCACTTGAAATCTTCCATATTGACGAAAGATAACATCAATGACACATACATAACACTTTTAAAAGAACCGTAAAAAAGTAATAGTACAGAGACTATACATATGTTACAAAACGTTACCCACAGTGACCATTCTATGAGTAATACCTCTTGAGGTAGAGCCCATTTGCAGGCTCCACCAAAGCATTCCCTTCAAAATCGACCAAATGATAAGCACCCTTTTTTAATACCTATTTAATAATGAAGGGTCCGAACACATGGGTTTAAACTTTCCTGCCCCCAGGGGGTCCTTGTCTTGGTCATAGACCAGGACAAGGTCACCCTCAGAAAAAATCCGAGGACGAAAGAACCTATCATATTGACACTTGACCTTATGTTTATGAGCTTCGTTGGCCAGGGCCGCATCGTGACGCTGCTCATCAAGCTGCTCAAGGTGTACTAACCACTCTTCAAGTGGAGAAGTGTCTGGCAATAACTGTACTGCCAATTTCAGAGATGGTATTTGACATTTGATGGGCAAGACTGCCTCCAGCCCATAAACGAGTTGGAAAGGTGAGAAACCAGTTGCAGTCTTAAGTGATGTTCGGTACGCCCATAATGTCGAGTATAACATCAAATGCCAATTTGACTTGGCTGAGTTGATAGTTCATTGTAGAATTGTCTTAAGAGTTTTGTTTACAGCTTCCACCTGCCCATTGGCTTGGGGGTAGTAAGGTGATGAATGTTCTTTCCGTAACCCAAGCTTTGATGTTAATTTGGACATCATTTGGTTCTGAAAGTGACTGCCATGGTCAGTGACAATCTCTCTCGGGATGCCGAACCATGCTATAATTTGGTTGAATAAGAAGAGAGTTGTAGTCTCTCCATCACATTTAAATGTTGGCATAGCTTCGACCCACTTAGTGAAGTAGTCGACAGCTACGATGATATAACGGTTCCCCCTTGTTGATGGGGGGTTGCATGTAGTGTAATCAATCCCCCACTTAGTGAAGGGACCAACTATGATGACAGGAAACATGGGAGCTTTATGTGCCCTCATCTTTCGAGAGAAGATTTGGCATGGATGGCACTTCTTGACTGACTCGATACAATATTTGATAAGTGTGGGCCAGAAGTAATCTGCTCGTAAAATATTTTGGGTTGTTGCCAACCCAGATAAGTGACCGCCACAAGCTCCTGTATGAAAATCGTTGAGCACTATGATGGCCTCCTCATGAGTGAGACATCGACGCAAGATGTAGTCTACACCTCTTCAATACAATGTATCATTGAGTATGAGATAATTCTTAGTCTGATGGCATATCCGCCAATGCTCATCATGAGAAGCAGAGGTGGGGCACTTCAAAGTCTAGAGATAGATTAGTATATCTCCATACCAGGGGTCTGAATATTTAATCAAAAACATATCCCCCCGGATAGGCGATTCCTCAGGCACAACGTCACCTGACTCAATCGGAAGCTCCGAAATAAGTTCTGTGAAGACCAATGACTTCTTAGACTTTGCTGAAACGAAGTCTAAGTCAAATTCTTGGAGGATGACCATCCATCTATTGATTTTTCCGCCGATAACATGTCATGTCAACATGTACTGGAATGGATTCATGACAGCAATGACGATGGTCTTGCGAGACAGAACATAGTGACGGAACTGTTGAACAGCATGAACTACTGCCAATGCAAGTTTTTCGAGATGGGAATAATTAAGTTATGGTCCTACGAGGCCTCGGCTCAGGTAATAGATCACATATTCTGAAAACGAATCATCTTCCTGAACTAAAACCATGCCTATGGTTGACTCTGCGGCAGCCAGATATAATAAGAAATATTTGTTATAATTAGGTGGTCGTAGCAGAGGTGCAGCTGTGAGGGTGTGTTTTAATGCATCGAAAGAGTGTTGAGCGGCGTCATCCCAGAAAAAGGGAACATCTTTCTTAAGTAAACGCATAAATCCCTTGGTGATTTCAACATAGTTGGCGATGAAGCATCGTAAGAAGTTCGCCTTGCCTTGAAGACTTTGAAGTTGTAAGATTGTGCGTGGGAGGGGAAACTGGATTATTGCCTCCACCTTAAGAGGATCCACCATGATCCCTATTGTTGATACGATGAAACCTTACAAACGTCCTTACGTGATGCAAAAGCTGCACTTGTTGGGATTCAAGTGAATCCTGAAGTAGCGACAACATTCAAAATTAGTCTGAGGTGCGTAGGATGATCCTTTTGCTTGTGAGAGCGTGATGATAAATCATCTAGATAGGTCTCGACTATATGTTTGAGGTCGTGAAACACAAAATACATGGCCCGCTAGAAAGTGGCTCCAACATTCTTGAGGCCAAAAGGCATCTTACGATAGGCGAATGTACCCCACGGACAAATGAATGTCATTTTGTATTGGTCTTCAGGTTTGATTTGGATTTGATTATATCCCGAAAAACCATCCATGAACGAAAAGGCTTCACAACCAGCACATTCATCAATGATCTGGTCAATGAATGGGGTTGGAAAATTATCTTTTGGACATGCCTTGTTCAAATAACAAAAATCGGTACATACATGAATCATGCCTTGTTTCTTATTGACCGGCACGGGGTTTGACACCCATTGAGTCAAATGAATAGGGTAAATGAAACCTGCCTTGAGCAATTTCTCAACCTCAAGCTTAATGGCTGCTTCTTTCTTAGGATTGACTGGATGAAGTTTTTGTTGAATAGGCTTAGCATCAGGATACGTTGTGATTTCATGTTCAACTATTTTCGGATCGATACCTGGCATTTCCTCATAAGACCAGGCAAAAACGTCACGGAATTCTTTAAAAAGATCTATATAAATTTGAATCTCTTCAGGGGAGCAATCTGCCCCGACAAAGACATTCTCCACGATGCTAGGGTTTTGGGAGATGTTGATAGGTATAGTTTCAACGATAGTCGCCATATTGCCCTCAGCATAAATTTCCTGTGTAGCTAAGAGATTAATAGGACATGGCTGATCTCCCGTCATGGTGATAGTGAATTCTCCTGCTTTGATTTGGCTTAACTCTGGGAGGAAGTATGATCTGTGATGAAGATCTTCCCAAGGTTTTTCCGGACTAGTCATCGCCTCGATTACTGCTTCGTCAGAAGGCAAGACTAAGTCTAACGAATCGATGGTAGCAAGAGAACCATGAGCCCAAATAGGCTCTAAAAGTGGATCCAATTCTTGTGTGGGAGTCGGATCAGGGTTAGCTGAAGCTTGTTGGACTAAAGAGTATGCTACTTCAGTAGGCGACAAGGGCATGGACATGCTGGAGTGCCTTGTCTCATCCATCGTGGCTGATGGGGACAGAAGAATCCATGGATCCTCAAAGTAAGTCATGCGGAATGACGAAACATGAAAAATATCATCCCTATGGTGATTAGATATAAACTTGACATCGTCATGAGGAGGTGGGTAATCAAAGGTACCCATCAATGATGGGCACAAACCAACTCCTACGTTAATGATACCGGCTTGAGGATTATCAATCATGGGAACCGTGGATGCCCCCAAAGATGGGTCAGGTCTAGAGAAGGACAATTTATCGATGGTCACTATCTGACCCTCATGTGGAAACAACAAGACTCAGAAAACTGTAGCAACCACAGCTTGCGTAGCATAATTCCAACTCTGTCCTAACAAGAGATTATATTCGAGGGAGGCATCGACTACCTCTACTTCAATGCACATGGTCTTCCCTCCTAACTGCATAGGGAAAGAAGGGACGATGCCATGTGGTCGAAAAGAATGACCATCGAACATAGTGAGGAGAGTAGGTGACGAAGACAAAGCGGGATGGCCAATGGCCTTCCAACATGCTAATGACATAACGCATGTTGAGGCACCCTCGTCGACCACTGTGCGAAATATATTGCATGTAAAAGTTTTCGTGGGATGAGCCACTACTATCTGAAATGCTACATGGTAAGGCAGACAAGGTTTTAAATCGGTTGTATCTAGCATGATGGTACCCAGGTTACAAGTCTCAGTAGAGCCTAAAGCAATTAACAAGGATTTCCTCTGAGCAGGGCAGCTTTGGAGGACCTCCAAAGAGGATATCGCACAAGGGGTTTGTGATAAATATTCCACCACAGAGTAATTTTGGGTGGACCTTGCATTTGGGTTGTGAGAAGCTTTCTTAAATGCACCCTTTGGAATGCGTGTCATTGTTTCGCCCAACGTCTTCTCGATCTGTAGAGGAAGAGATGGGAGTTCAGCTTCTTTACCCTTCTCAGAGGTGCTTGGTTTACTATAGTCGTGTCCTCTAGTCATTATGAAAGAATCACCCCTAACCATATATACATTCGCGGATGAGGAATTGTTTGGAGGAGGGCAGGTTTCTTGGCTTCCCCCTTCGGCACTTGTAGAGGCTTGAGTTAAATTTTTCCCATGCTGAAAATGATTAGTCAACACAGCTTTCTGTAGCTGTGTGAAATTTTTTTGGGCCTCTGCAAGTTGAGGACAAAGATGGGTCGGGTGGTCTTCCACACACAAGTTGCATGGATACCTCGCCTTTCGTTTTTCTATGGTGCCCTCACCAACCTTATCAGTGGGTTTTTTCTTCCCCTTACCCTTTTTCCGTTGTTTTTTCTTCCCTTCAGGCTGTTGGGTGGCCTTTGGGTTAGTCGACTGCACAGAGTGTAATTTCAACGTTTGGGTAGGAGGGGCAGCCAAAGAAGTAGTCTGGCTAGCCACTGAGTGTTGTATAGATAACTGTTGCAATTGTTTTGTCAATTGCTCAGTGGGCTTGGTTTGTGCTGAACCAACAATACCATCAGCATGTGGTGCATCCGGAAGGATGTTGTATAATAAACCAGACTGAGAATAGATAAGCTCAAACTATTGAGCCCTCATGATGGCATCTTCTTCATAGAAAACCCTAGAAGTTGCGACGTCTTTGGATAATTGTGGGACCAGAGACTTAAGGAAACACTAAAGAAGGAATGTCGGTGGGACTGGTACTTTAATTAGACTCTTCTGGCATCTCCACCCTCAGATATGATCAGAGATATGGTCCGCTATTGTCTGTTCGAAATTGGCGAGCAACTATGTTCCAGCATCGTATCTCACAGGTAACTGGAAATGGTTAAGGAAGGACATTGTTAGTTCGCCAAAGGAAGAGTATCTTGAGCAATTGAGCTTGATGTACCATTTCGCGACACTCCCGATAAGAGTGTGTTGAAACAATCGCAACTGAACGGAGTCATCTTTCAATGAGTTAAATGAACACCAAATATGGAAGGTAGTCACGTGATCACCTGGATCTTCGTTAGGCTTGGCCTCACCTGGATCTTCGTTAGGCTTGGCCTCGAAATTTGGAATGTCCAAAGGCAACTTCGTTGGCATAGGAGGCCAACGTGGATCATGACAAATAGGATCATTTAACAACCTTGTCAAATCTGGCAAGTGTAACGTCGCCAGGAATGGTAGTTTGGGTTGCTGCTGATAGCCTGGGAAAAAGGGTCCTGGAGTTTGACTGGCACCAGGTTGTCAGGAAAAGTTTGGCTGCTGGCCCGGATTCTGGTAGAAACCATGGCCCTGACCAGCGTAAGGATTTTACAT
Source organism: Picea engelmannii (assembly GCA_009831015.1). Classification (NCBI taxonomy): domain Eukaryota; kingdom Viridiplantae; phylum Streptophyta; class Pinopsida; order Pinales; family Pinaceae; genus Picea; species Picea engelmannii. The sequence goes on along the minus strand of ML776575.1, from coordinate 538,412 downwards.
CTGTGGAGACATCATTGGCTGATTCCCCATAAAGGACATAGGATGTTGGGCATGCATCGTGTTTGAAGGACTTTGGGAAGGATTACCCCATGCCGGTCCTGATGGGAGAGGCATAGAAGTCTGTCCAGGGTTCCATTAACTGTGGAAAGAATTACCCCAGAACAACATTCCATAGGAGGGAACAGATCCTTGTCCTGAGTTCCAAGGTCCTGCTATATGTGCCCCCGGCGCAGGAATAGTACCTTGCGCTGGAGTAGACTGTCCAAAAATGGGAGTGCCCCCAGACGGGAAAGCGGTGGATGTGAAAGTGTTGTTACCAAACATCCTATTCCAAACAAATGGTGACAAACCTACCAGCATAGTGTGCACAGGTGTTCCTTGACTCCCGACTCCAAATAAACTAGTGTGTGCAGGCTGCCCGGCGGACTGTTGATGCAGACCACCAAGCGAAGGGGACGAAGGAGAGATATGGCCTCCAGCGTAAGGAAAAGAATTAAAAGGGATGGAAGTACCCCCAAGTTGACCTTACAGAGGAGCGTTAGAACTCCCTGCCCCCAGACCTAAAGTCTGTAAAGTGGAGTGAGTGAGTGCAGGACTTGTACCCAAACTAGGCATATCGTATGAGAACGGAGGGCCTGTTGCACTAGGTGTGAAGGGAGTTGTGGCTGCCGCGATAGATGGGATCGGTCCACTGTGCGACGTAGTTGTGGTCGAGACCATGGTGGCCTGGACCGATGACGGCAAGTTAGGAGATGCTTCTCCTGTGGTAGAAATGGTGGTGAGAATGGAAGAATTCCTAGAGGAAGTAATAGCGTTTGTTTCCATAGCTGTGTGAGGCACTGACAAGCGTTCGCAAAATTGGATTGGTACAATGGTCGATGGCCAAGTATCAATGGTTGGGGTTTCAACCGAGGCAATATTGGCATTTGATTCCTTTGGGAGTTATTCAGGCATAATGGTTTGTAACCTGGTTCTTCAAAAGACCCTTGTTGGTCTAGCTTCCACCTCAATGGTGGCAGGGGTGGCTCCAGTATAACCGGCGGCAGGCCCAAAAGCCTTCGTGACTGGCAGAGATTAGGATCCTCCACTGTGTGAGAAGATCCAAGACACACTAAGGTATTCTACACATTCAAACAGTAACACACACTGAAAAAGAAGCACCTAAGAGATAAGACAAGAAAACACTAAACTAGTTGGAAGAACAGTTACAACAACCAACACTAGAGCAACTTACCGGTGCAAGTGCAACTCAAAAATGGAAGCACCCTCTAGGTATACTCTGCAAAGTGTGGCCCGATTTCTATCCTAGGTATCGCGGTATACCCCTGCAGTCACCTGTGTATCTCCCTAAAAAGATTGGCAACTAGTTTTCCAGCACGCGAACAGTCACCAGGCGGGTACAGTCGAAAGTCGAGCAGACCACAATGAGTAGGGTATCAAGCCCGAAGCCTATCAAGGGTATCGAGAGAAAATGGTCCGAAATACAACTGAGGACCTCAAATGGATTTGAGACCCATGAAGCCCCGTGGAAAATGCAAACGACGAAATCCCAAAACAAGCCCTCTATATGTGTTCTCCACTATGCTTGGCCCGGCTTTGGAGGGGTTATCTCCGCTACCTTTCCTCACACAACCTCATGTTTATCCCCTGTGTTAGAGGGGGGTCCTAGATAACTTCCATGAAACTAGACTTCTACACTCCCTATCACAGACTCCAATGTTTGGTTTTGAGTGGCCTTGGAGAGTTTCCTCTCCAACCTAATCCAAGGCCCTAGTCGTGAACTAGTGTATGAACCCTACAAACAAAAAGTCTAATAGATTTTAAATTAGCGTTGCTTTTATGGGATTTCTTACATCATGGGGTATGAAGGTGAAACTGATGATGTGTAAAGACTCAAAGCAAAAACGAATGAAAAAATTTGGAAACAAAAGACTTTTACTAAATGCAAAAATCAACAACTTTTCAAAAAGAAAAACTTATTTTTCTTTTCAAGTTTTCTAAGATTTCATGCATCAAACATAAAGTAATTTCGCTCGACTACGAGCTACTTATGCTCTAAATGCACTGCAAAAAAAACTTATGAACAAAAAGACTTCTCCCTAGCTATTTGATGCAAAAACACAATCTTCAAACAAAGAAGAAAATGATTTTTTTTTTTTCTCTTTTTTCTTTTATTTACGTGCTAATCAAGCAACAAAGGGAAAATACCGAAAAGCCTAAAACCAATAAAAAAAAAAAATTCTGGCTTAAAGAGAAGATCGCAAAGAATCATAGAAAAGACACACAATGGCAATCAAGAAAGCACAGACTCTTACGCTTGTCTAAAAACCATAAAAAAAAAAAATCTTTTTTATATTTTTTATCAACTATCAACTAAGAAAAAACAGGCTAAGGGTAAAAGGCCCTAACCTACTAATTGTTCAACCCTAGACTTAAACACCTGAGACGAACACTTCTCACCACAGGAGGGGATGACTACCCCACCCTGATTGAAAAGAAGCCTGTCAAGCACGCTACTGTCACTGAAACAACACGCGTGCGAACGCGTGCTGAGCTAAAACAGAATGCATGTACACGCGGGCTGCCCTTGTACAGGCCGCGTGTATGTATAAACTCTAAGAAAAAAATAAACACAGGCAGCCCAGACCAGGAAGAGGCCTCTGGTATTGATAACCAGGGTCTCTTGAAGGCTTGGATGCTTCTTCTAATAGAAAAGAAAAATAATTGCAAGGAATAAAAAAACACAACAAGACAAACAGAGACAAGACTGTGAACCAACAAGAATCAGACAGGATCTAGAAAACCCCCTGAGAATGTATAATTCTTACAGGGAAGAGGAGGACTGCCTCTCAAGCTCTCTGAACTCCTACATGCTATTGAAACCTCTCCAACTAGCATTCACACACGGGCTGTAAGAGATTAGGGCGCGGGTACATGCGTACAGGCCTTCTGTAGGCCACGTGTACCTCTGTGTGTCCCGATAATTACCGTCAAGAAACAGTTAAGGAAAAACTGGTATAAATAACCAAGCTCCCTGCTAGCTCAGACCTAATAGAAAACAGACAGACAAAGAAAGACCGAAAATCTAATATTTTAAACTACCCACAAACTCAACTAAATCCAGAAACCCTAAAGAGTATCTTCCCCAGTATGGTCGCCAACTCTGTTGTTGGGAAAAATACCCTATGGACTAGCAAACTAGGGTCAAACTTGCATGCAGATTTTGACCGTAAAGAAATTACTTTTTAACCTACCACCCAAAACTTAAACCCCTCTTTCACAATACATACATGGAAGGGAAATACCAACCTTGTTACTGATGTTTGATGTAGATCCTCTGTTGCACTTTTGTCCATTTGTTGGTGCTGCTCCTTCCAATGATAACCTACAATCAAAACAAACAACGATGCATGCACTCTACTTTTCTACTTGAGGGTTAGAAACTAAGCACAAATTAAACAAATCATAGATAACCCATGCATTGGGATGGGAAAAGTATTCTTTTATTATTTTCAAAATGAATCAACTTACAATCAAATTCGAGACCGACCACCACTCCTTGATCGTGATCCTGAGCTCCTCCTCTTATTTTGTCCTCCAACCGCTTTGTGTTAATTCTCCTTTGGCTTGAGGAAAGGCTAAAGGGTTGGGACAATGGATTCGGCAAATGGGCAGAGTTTCTTCGCTATATTCTTCCTCCTCCAAATGGTACCCCTACCCCTTCTTTTATAGGCTAGAAGGAGCTAGGGTTTTGGATGAACTCTCAGCCATGCATGGCTGGGAGTTTCAGTTAACTGACCCATAGCTTTTTGTCCCATCGGTAACTTTCCTACTTTTGTGTTTTGTTACGTACACGCAGGCTGTAGTGGGCCTGCCATCGTGCACACGCGTGCAGTAATGGGTTAAGGTGCGTGGGCCTTGACCCAAGAGGATTTTCATAGAGGTTGTTCAACAAATGTTTTGGTAATGAAGGGATATGAGTTGGCCTGATGCCAGGTAAGCATGTGTGGTGCAATTTAGGGTTATAACACACTATCACCAAGGCTATGGGTAGCAATGATTTTGAGCTCAACAATCCACCCTTCCTTGATCTACATCCAGTATTCAATGTGGGCCTCCTTTGGCCATATTTTCCACCATTATTGGACACTTTTGAGATTGCAGAATAGTTGACACCAATAGAGCTCAATCCTGACTACATAGAATAATAATCCACTGATATGATAGTGGACACACAGGTCAAGGGCACTCGCCAGCAGTGGATCTAGCTTTATTGGGTTTTCAAGGAAGGGAAACTCTTACACTAATCCAAGTGGCTCAAACGAGGCTAAATCCAACAAAAGTTTCCTCACCTGATGGGGGAACTCAATGCAATGGATAACATATCTTCTTAAGGGGGGAGGATTGATCCAGGTGGATATTTGTGGCCACCCACCTATTCCAACTGTCTCCTCATGTCTGTTTTTGTTTAACACGTTCTTTTGTACTGCTTTGAAATTGTGGGTTCTACACTTATATGGATGTATGAATCCCCACACATCCTCCAGGTGGATACGGTGGCCTCTCGCGTAATCCAACTGGATTATTTTGTATGTTTTCATGTCATCACATCTTGTTGTACTTCCATGGTTGTTTTGGGACCCTAAACATTGTTTTTTTTCTCCCCATAGTAAAACCATAGAAAGATTCAAATTTGATGGTGGAATATATATTTCTCTGAAATACCTTTCCAACGGGCTATCACACACCTAAAATGGAGGTTGTATGCAAAAGTTACGACCCTAGGAAGTTGAGGTGCCAAATTAGACCAACTTACCCATAGGGCCCATATGACTTTTGGCATTTCACCTTTTAGGGTTAGGTTTTTGGATGTATAGGGTTTTGAAATTCATGAGTAATATAAAAAAGGCCTATGGAGTCTCGTTGTAGTCCATTCTTATCAGAAGGATGTGCATAGCAGCCACATCTCTTCTCAGAGATAGCTACCACCATTCGAGCCAGTTTGAGTTCTGCAGTTTTACAGCTCAGCTTATTCATTATTTAATAGAAGATATTGTTCACTAGATATTTGTGTTATTGTCCATATCTCTATGTTTATTGTATTCATTCTGTTAATCATTTCGTTCCACTCCTAAATATGTATCAGTCTTGGGGCATCATGAATTGTCCATAAAAGTATTCTACGACATTGAAATCTCTTCTGCTCAATTGGTTTACAGATGTCATACATAGTGATGCCCTCCCATAACTTTAGTAGCTCTTCGATAAGAGGATTGATATACACGTTCATATATTTAACTTAGTACTTACCTAATTGTTTGAAATTACCTGAAATTACTACCGTGGTATGTATATATATATGTAAATAAATAACTAAAAGATGTTATGCCAAAAAAGATAAAAATGAAAAATTTAAATTCGAAAAATGAATGTAAACAAATACCTGGAATAATCATTATCAACATTATGTGCCCCCTCTTTATTGAAATCTAAGGAGGAATGTTATTGTTGATAAAAAAAATAGGCCACACTGGGTAAACAGACCAAATCTCTCCAAATGGATTAACACCATTAGTTACCAATGAAAGCCTAACATTACAAGGTTCATCTGTAAATTCTGGCCATTTTGCAGCAATTTCCTTAAATTCATAACCATCTATAGGCATTCGAAGAACGCCATCTTCAATTCTCTTTTGTGCATGGTAATCCATAAATTGTGCTATTCTTTGGCACCTAAACAGTCGTTGCAAACGTGGAATTATGGGAATATGCCAGAGAACCATTCAAGGGACTATTTTTATTACTTGATCGATTCGATATCTACTGATACCACATACTTGGCATTATCTTTTCGATGCATGTTGACCATAATATATAATATGATCATAAAGACATGCATCTATACTTTGATACTCCATTTCAATGTCTTTCATAATGGCATGTAAATCTCGATATGTGTGAGGTAAAATATTTGACGAGGGTAACAAAAATTCACCTAACAATCTAAATCATAAAATAATAAATAGTTAATGTAAAGAATAGTAATTCTAAATATTGCATTTTTATTTTACACATTAATTAACACTAAAAAAAATGAGGAAAAGTCAACATTTATGTAGATGCGATGAAACATATTACATACCTTAGGATCCATGTCATAGAAGTTGTTCGCACCCAATTCGTCACTAGGTGAGAAAATTAAGAGTGCTTACATGCCCAGTTGGGCTCTTCTAGGCATGACAACTGTGAAAGGAAAGGTTAGAAAGAGAAACTACAAAGCAATAAACAAGAATTAAACTAAAACTAAGTAAAACTATAAATATATGAAACAAATGGAAAATAGAGACAAATGGACCAATATCACCAATGTATA
>ML776575.1:499512-517616 GCA_009831015.1 Picea engelmannii | reverse complement strand
AAATTTAGGATATGTTTGAAAAATGAAACTAAGAGGGGTCTCAAAAGAGCCTTTGTCCTCTCCTAAAAGTTTTGAAATTTTTGTTAAGGGAGATGAGATCGTTTTCGCAATCCTTTTCTGGTTCTCAAGATCGCTTAATGGCACGAGAGAAGAGCATACTTAAGATTGTTACTTGCAATTTCTAGTCCCAAATGTGAGCTAAGATGTGATTAGAATTGATTTTCAACTTAGATTTATAAACCAAAGCAAGCCATCCACATGGCAAAAAGCAAATAAGGGAAAATGATTTTTATCCACCTAAGTGCCTATGTTTGTTTGATTATTCCCTTTATAAGTTGAGGGGTCTAAGTGGTGCAGTATTTAGAGCATGCATATCATCATTCTTAAGAAGGAAAATGATTTTCCCCACATCCAATACCTTACAATGAAAATTTTAGTTCAAATGCACGGCCTCCTATGTAGACAGAGGCGCGTATGGCACCCGCACGCTGATAGAACTGGAAAACAAAGCGCATGTGCGCCCGACGCGCGCCTGTGGAGTGGAATACTCGCGCACCTGTGTCAAAAGTCCGAGAAGAAAAATCCGGATGGATTTCTCTCCAATTTCTCTTGAATTGACTGGTTAGCAGGTCGGCAGAGGCTGGTTTGTGAACCTACAAGTTAATGAAATCAAAAGGAAAGAAAAATAAGCCCAAATGAGGGAGGAATTTATACCTTCTCCCCAGTACGGTCGCCAATCTGTTCGCACCCAATTTGTCACTAGGTGAGAAAATTAAGAGTGCTTACATGCCCAGTTGGGCTCTGCTAGGCATGACAGCTGTGAAAGGAAAGGTTATAAAGAGAAACTACAAAGCAATAAACAAGAATTAAACTAAAACTAAGTAAAACTATAAATATATGAAACAAATGGAAAATAGAGACAAATGGACCAATATCACCAATGTATAAGTTGATCTATTGATGAAATCCAAAGGCACAAAGAAGAAAGAGGACTTGGGTCCCTTCTTTCTCCAATGGAAGGCTCTTGAGGCCCTCAAAGGTTGCTCTCCTTACAATGAAAAGATGAAAATGTGGGCGAAAGAACTCCAAGCTTATTCACTCAAATGAGGGTTGAATAGCTCTATGAAATGCAGCTTTTGATGTGTATTTCCAAAGAATGAGTCCTTAGCAATATCAGCAGCATAACAATACAAAGAATTCCTTGAGGAAATGGTGGTCATTCATGGCTTTTTATAGCCAAGCATTGGATCATTATGTAACCTCTTTAGAATGTGAAAAGGGGCTCTTTAGGGCACAATTAGGTCTTTGAACAAACCACCATGAGGATTGAGCTCAGATTTGGTGTCAAGTCGACTTGGGATCTGATCCATTAGTGGTTGGGAGGCCGACCAATTTCAATAAATGCGCCGTTTAGCAAGCGCGTGGGTTTTTCGCCCAACAGTCGCACCTTGTGCACATATGCGCGCTTTGTACGTTGTTGTTACGCGCATATGCGCGCGCACCCAGATGATGTAAAGCGCCTTTCAAATTTTTGGTCATTTTGTATAGTTTTTTGAACCTTTTGCAATGCTGAGGAATTAATCTTGTGCCATGAATGAATTTTTTCCTGTTTTGACGATGCGGAGTTCTTGTCGCCATGTGCGGACGAAATTTCAGTGATAACACAAGTGTTAGACAAATGATTTGTAACCTTTAAGTTCACCAACAACAATGCAGTGGAGAGAATATTTTCTCTTGACCCTTTATAAATTAGTTTATTTTCCTTTTCAATTAGAGGTTCATCATAAATACCATCACTATTGTCCCCATGATCCTCATCTGGATGACCGAATATGTCTTGGATCATTTGATTTTTCCCATCATCTTGAACTATGTTATTATTGTCATCTACTTCCATGGGATCATTAACTTGATCTTCATTATCGTCTTCAAGTTCTTCATCTTGTACAACATCATTTCTGCTACTACTTGGTGCTTTGTCCATAAAGTTAGGGGGAAAATGTAACTTTATAATTACAAACAATCATGAAAAATTAGTGCATATATAAAACAATATAAAAGTTTTAGAATACCATAAATATTAAAACAGATAATGAATGTATATATAGCTAATTACCATGGGACGATATTCATTTGATCCTCCACCCATGTGCCCATATTTTCTACAATGTGTTTTAGCTATTGCTATTAAAACTCTTTCGAGACGTCTAGTACAACAATTTTTGCAAGGGAAATAAAATTTACCGTCACCCTTTTCACCCTTTTTAATTTTTTTCCCACCTCTAATGTTTTCTAACATTCTTCCCCATAGACATATACTGAAAAAAATACATGTTTTTTGTTCGCCAAGAAGACCAGCTTATACCCTTTTTGAATTATCGTTATTATAGAAAACTTGTCGTAACATACGTAAAATGCAACATATTTATAGATTTTATAACGCCGCAATTCCGAGGATTGTTGACCAAATCAAAGTTGACTTGGTAAAATACTAGGTGACTGTTGGGATGCGGAAAACCAAGTTTCCATAATGTTGCAAGTGCGATGAATATTTCACCAACGTTGCAAGAGAGATGAAAATGAAATTTCATCGCAAGAGCGATGTCCTCCTACCTTAGTCACAAGAGAGACATGTTTTTGTAGTACGTCACAAGAGCGACGTTATCGGGAAATATGGAGAAAAAGAATTAAAATTTCATCTATTTTTCGACAGTATGGCCAATTTTGTCCATAACGTTGCAAATAGAACGTCGAAATTTTTCCAACATGTACTTGTGAATGCAGCTGACACTTCGTCCATTTGAGTCCCTATTAGAGTTTTATCATGAGTTGCAACTCACCTCCTCAATCCATTCATGGACATGTTGTAAATTTGTTCCAGGGACATAAACTCAAAACCGAGCATCATAACGGAGATCCATAAGCTCCCAAATGTCTGTTTGGCGAAGGCCCATGTGACTACACTACCCACAATCGCCCGATACAGAGTTCTTGAAATTCGACCTCTTGTTCAGAAATTACATTGAGCCTCATTGAGAAACACACTTTTCTGAGCAACGAAATGACAGTGGAGGGGCCTCTATAGATGAAACCTAGTGCCCTAGATCCAATGTAACCGATGGTTTGTCCATTTGAGTCCCAGTTATATTTTTATCATGATTCACAACTCACCTCCTCAAGCCATTCAGGGACATGTTGGCAATTTGGTATAAGGGCATAAAATCCAAACTGAGAAGCATAATGGATTTCCATAATATCTCTCACGTATGTTTTTCCAAGGCCCATGTGCCCACACTACCCACAATATCCCATCACAATGTTTTTGAAAATCAACCTCTTGTTCATAAATTGCACTATGCCTCACTGATCAAAACCCTAGTCTTAGTGATCCTCCAACAAACACTTTTCTGGGAAACAAAATGATAGTGTAGGGGCCCCACTAGCTGAAAAATGGTTCCTTAGATCCAATGCAATTGATGTCTCATCCATCCGAGTCACAGTTATATTTTTATCACGAGTTGCCACTCTCCTCCTCAATCCTTTCAAGGACATGTTGGAAATTTCGTTCAAGAGAATAAAATCCAAACCAAGAAAAATAAAATATTTTTGTAAGCTCCCACACACATTTTTGGCCAAGGCCCATATGAAAATGCTACCCACAATTACCCAACATAGTATTCTTGAAAATCAACCTCTTGTTTAGAAATTACACTATACCTCATTCAACAAAACCCTACTCCTGGTGATCCTCCGAAAAATGTTTTTTCGGGAAATGAAATGATAGCGAAGGAGTCCCACTAGCTAAGACCTAGTGTCGTAGATCCAATGCAACTGAAGGTTCATCCATCCAAGTCTCATTTATATTTTTATCGTGAGTTGCAACTCGCCTCCTCTATCCATTCAAGGACATGTTCGCAATTTGTTCTGATGGCATAAAATCCAAACCGAGAAACATAAATGAGTTTTTTAAAATCCCACACATATGTTTGGCTAAGGTCCATGCAACCATGCTACCCACAATCGCCCAACACAGTTTTATTGAAAATTGACATCTTGTTCAAAAATTGCACTGTGCCTCATTGAGAAAAACCCTAGTCCCGATGATCCAAACAATTCTTTGATTTTCAACCAAATGATAGTGGAGGCCCCCCACAAGATGAAACCCAATTCCATGGATCTAATGCAATCAACGGTTCATCTATCTGAGTCACAATTAGAGTTTTATCACGATTTGTAACTCACCTCCTCATGTCATTTAGGGACATGTTGGAAATTTTTTCCGGGGACATAAAATAAAAAATAAGAAGCATAACAAAGTTTATTAAGCTCCCACATGTTTGTTTGTCCAAATCCCATGTGAACACACTACCCACAATCACCCAACACAATGCTCTTGAAAATCGACCTCTTGTTCAAAAATTGCACTATGCCTCATTAAGAAAAACCCTAGTCCTTGTGATCCCCCAACAAGTGCTTTTTGGGAAACATAATGATAGTGGAGGGTCCCCACTAGTTGAAACTCATTGCCCTGGATCTAATGCAATCGATAGTTCATCCATCTAAGTCTTGGTTAGATTTTTATCATGTTTTGGAACTCGCCTCCTCAAGCCATTAATGGATATGTTGGCAATATCTTGGGCCTTAATTGTATGAGAAAAGGACAACAGATCAAGTTCACTCATCTAATCCCATCCCATACAGAGGAAGGTGAATAATATCAAGATCAAGAGATACAAGATACTTATATTTGGAAGATTTGTTGAAACTAGATACCACATCCAAATTGGGGATCAAAATCATGAATATTAGCCATACCTAGACCTTTCCAAAGAAAAATAGATGGGAAGCACACCAATTTATTTGATTTTTTTTTGGATAACACTCAACATGCTTGTGATCTCAACCTTGATAGATTGAAAATTAGGTGTTTCTTATTAGTCTCTCCAGAATAGAGGAGTGATCACCTCTAGTGTCAAATTTTGACCTGTAATTTTCCACCTCTTTATAGAAACACCATTTTAAGTCTTGAGGTTACAAAGATTTTTTTTTTTGGTGGGAGAGATCACCTCTAATGCCAAAATATCTTAGCACAACCAAATATGTCACTATACCTCAAGAGTGTAAATATAATTACAATCACTGATATGAAATATGTGTAAACATCTTGCAATTAATTCCTTGCCTTGTTGTGGATTGTGAAAATTGTTTTCACATGTGATAAGAAGGTATATAGAAGAGTAGAATCACTATTCTTGGGGATTGAAAACATTCATACTATTAATATGCTATATTGAAGGAGAGGCTTTCCTGGAACAAGATTATGTTGTCATCCACTTTTGTGCCACATCAACAAGTGATATTCCCAAAGGTCTATTTATGTGCCTCACATTATTGAGGATAAAGGTTATACATCCTTTACACCATTGTTAACAGTGATTTTGTGCACATTTGGAGTAGCTTTTGCAGAAACATTTGTACCACATAATTGATGATGTGATGCAACTATGTAGAATAATTTTCATAGAAATATGTATGTTGTATCTTTAAGTTAACTTTTCACTATATAAGACTTAAGAGCACACTCTTTCTAGACAAGGAGTTTTTTATTGTCAAATTGGCATCTGAAAATAACCATTATTTAACCTTCCTGTTAATGTTGTATGAGCTTTAGAAAATGATTTTAGGATGTTTGTAAGAATTTGTGAGCGCAAAGAGGGTATGACATGGGCAAATATTTTCAAGCCACTCAATCATGGTAAGAATGCATTACTAGTATCAATCTCAACTTTAGTCTCCAAATCTTTGGATTATATCTTTCACAATTTAGGTACGACTTTGGGTGAATTCATTATGCACTTATTCACTTTGTTCTCGTCATAAACTTTGGATTCAACTAGACTTTGTCACTGGAATTGTTAAATTGTTTTAGAATCCAAGGGAGGTTATTTATCATATATTGGTGAACCATGTAGAAATGTGCATCGTACTGAGCAAGAAGATATATAAACGTTGAACTTTTTTGAGGACAATAACACAACAAATGATCTTAGTAACAAACAAAATATTTCAAACTTACAAAGTAGACACACAAATTGGGATAATCTATGCAGAGATCCGAGTTCTTAGTCTTACAACCAATGGATGGATTTTTATTATTTGAACAATCCAATATAAGATGTGTGGAGTAGTAGATTAGAATCATAGATATAGGGTATCTTTCTATTGAAAATGGGGGTGGCTTACAAGTTTTGTTGGATCTAGAACAAGCCTAGAATGAAATAGTTTAGTTGGTATTTCAATGGTTGTTACAAATGTAGTTTCATGATGAAAGTGAAGACATATAACATAGAATATATCATTCATCAAGGTCACTAAGGAAAATAGATATTTTGTTGTTGTTGCAGTAACTAATGTCAATACATTCCTTTCCTATCCTCAAGAGAATAAATTGGATATTAAGTCCATAAGTCATGTTTAGGGTTAAATCCTTTTGGATTGAATTCTTGAGTGTTTGATGTTTGAGATATGTTTTGACATATGAAGTTTGTGAAGGACATCCAATAAGAATGATTGAGGACATTCACAAGACAGACTAATTTTAAGTTGAATAGATGTGCATGTGTAATATGATAATGTACAAATGATGAACATGCACACTTACATGTTAATAGTTATATATTGGTCTCAATCTCATGAGTTAGTAACAAATCCATTATTTCATTTTCCCACATATTAATTTCAATGAAAACATAGGCATTCATTCACACCATGCATACAAATAATGCATTCAAATACTTCCTTCAAGCATAGTTATTCTTGAAGGAAGTATTTGAATGCATAGTGTGAATGCATGCCTATGTTTTCATTGAAATTAATATTTGGGAAGATGAAATAATATATTTGTTACTGACTCATGAGATTGAGATCATTTCAGAGACTACTAGATACTACAACAAGGACGTTGGATGCCGACGAAGGGTTGAGTATGTTAATGATATAGTTTCCTATGGTTGACAAACTTGTGCAAAGGACAAAAACAAGAGGATACTTGTTGATATGGTTGATGAAGGGATCGCATGAGAATCCATAAGGCGTCAATTGATTAGATAACATTAAGATATGATGATGGAAATTGCGTAGGTATGAAAAATAATAACATGTGATCTAAAAGAATTGGGTAAGTATTCCTTTAGACATATTTTATATGTTTAAACAATCTATTCATGGTTGAATACATGTGTGTCATTGATACAGGTGGGGTATGTTAGAGGAAGAAACCTTTGGTATGCAAAGATGGTTAGAATATTTGTGGTGCATTCATGAAATTTGTATGTTATGTTTGAGATGACTTTTGGGTTGTTTTGAATGTTGAAACAAAAGGATTATGTGCATGAATAATTATAGTTGTTTGGTTGATTGAAATTTTAGATTGCAGGTAGGATTGTATTAGATATGGCGATGATTTTAAGTCCATAATGAAGACTATGTGATACCACATGCAAGAGACAAACATTATGAGAAGAATCCCATACTTGGGAAATTTGACTTCCTATACGAAAACCAATTTGAAATTAATAAGTGGAATTTGATGATTGTGTGAAATGAATGCAAATGATGTTCTCTTTGCAGCGCATTTTATGATCTCCACCCCTTCCCAAAAAATATAGAATATAACCCTAATCATAATCTAATATGATATGACACTCCAAAGGGTGCATTGCAATCTCACATCTTTCTGCCTCAAATGGTCATTTCAACTCGGGTGTACTGCAATCTCATGATGTCTAGGATTCCAAACGGTTCATTGCAATATCACTATCTCTCTTCCTCCAAAAAGTCCTTTCAATTTGGTTGCACTGCAATATCATAATCTCTAAGCCTCCAAATGGTCATAATGTTCATTTTAGTAGGTTCCATTCCTCCAAATATCTTGTCACCAGACCCAGAGCTTGATGTAGACCATGACCTAGACCACGACATAGAGATAGATATAGATTTATACATTGACCTATATCTTGATGTAGACCATGACATAGACCCCCTAGCTCCATCTACGCCTAGGAATAGATTATACTCAATCCTTAACCCTATATTAACTCGAGCTATGAGTGCACTATGCATATACCTTGTGTACGACCCTTGCACCCACATCACCCACATCTTGTTGCTCTAACCATTGCTCTATCCTTGAAAACACTTTCAATCATAACCCCTTAGGCCTTAGTTGTCCCCATACCCCTATACATATTCATTCATAAATAGGTTTGGTGTATATTAAATTATAAATATGTTTCATTAAGAGCATGCACGCACTCCCGTGACTTGACTGAGTTGGCCATTTATGCTCAATAGGAATTCCCACCATGCACATTCTTGCTGGGAATTGTAAGGTGACATTAGTGAGGGCATGTGCCATTGATTCTAGCTGAAAGGCATTGTTGAAGGAATGAGGTGAATATGTTAGCATGGGGATTGTTACACATTAATTTGGTCACCTCGGTGATCAACTAACAACATGTGCTCATGTTACCTGAAAATATTAAAAGAGACTTTCTCCATGAGAAAAGTGGTTTTCTTTTCCTCTTTCAAAAACTATAAAAAGGAAGGTCGTCGCACCCTGCTATATGCATGGGGTGAGATGATGTCGGATCATCGCACTCTACACTAAAATTGGACTATGACATCATTGTAGGCTACCTATGCATAGGGTGCGATGATTCTTAAGCAAAGGAAAAGTTAAAATTCACGAATATTCTAGAAGGGAATCTTATAGAAGATGAGGTGGCCTCTGATCGATTTGGATCTTACTCGCTTCTATGATTTAGTGGGATCATCCTAATCCCCTCATCCATATCTATTTCAACCTATATAAAGAGCGATCTCTTATGAAAAAGTCTAAGTTTTTTCAAGGGCTTGCATATGCATGAAGAGTTCTACTACAGATTGTGCTTTAGATATTTTCTTTATTTCTCTAAGTCAGATTGTGGATCTTCTTCATCAAAGGCATTGGAGAAAAGGTGTGCTTGTTGGAGAAAAGAGCCATTGAAAGGGACCTTGCAACATCAAAGCATGGGTTGTATTCTCCACTTTCCATTTAATATAATGCAACAATACATTTCTTCCCTATAAAGGTGTCTTAACTTTTGTTGTATAACTCCTTGATCTTATACATAGGATTCATTGGAATATATATATATATATATATATATATATATATATATATATATATATATCTTTGTTCTCTCTCTTTGTTAGTTTCTACTTATTAAACAGGTTCACCATCCCGCAAACTCAAAGAAGGAGATACAAGGATGACACTAGCAAGTATCAAGCGTCATTTAAAAGGTATGTCACTTGTACCTCTCTAAACTAGTTTATATGACAATGAATTCTAAGGTGAAGTGTGTATTCTCTCTTGTTTTGCTCTAGCTTCTTGTGGAAGTTAGGGAGATCTGTTTGTGTCTGCACTTACCGATTAGTTCGACAACAAAATTGGTGACCAAACTGGGGATGACCGACCTTTTTCAGTTTTTTGTTTCTTATTTGATCTTAGCTTACTTTCTTTTGGTTATTTTCATTCTCTAAGTCCATGGGTGATCCATCTTGACTCCCTGGGTCTGAAGGTTCATTGAGAAATGTTTTCTTTCTTCCCATTTTTATTTATTTTCAGAGATTGTCGCATTGTACCCTATTGACATCCTATGACAATCCTTTGATGTCGCACTCTACTGGTGCAGACTAGTGCGATGACATCACACTGTAACTTATTGACAACCTGCGACAATCCTAGATCATCGCACTGTACTCCTCCGCAACTTGTGACTATTCCTATAGGAATTGTTGGGTGATAGCCATTTTTATTTTCTCTACCTAGTTTTTCCTCTACTTCCTAGGATGAACTTCTGACACTAGTGAATGATTTATTTATAACTTTGAATCCTGCATTTGATTGAGTTTTGGAAATTGAAAGTCTTCTTTATAAGCTTTGCAAGTTTTGCTTTTGGTTTCTTACCACAAGGGTATATTCTCGAGATCTTGGTCCTAAGTGCTTGTTTGATAAGGAGTCCTTGATTTATTTTGAGTTTGGATTGTTTTTACTTTCTGGATTGTTAATTGATTAAGAGACAATTGTTTTTTGTATTTGACAAAAGGTTTTCTTATCATTTCATTTTTTGTCTACATTGTGAGTTTGATTTGGGAATAGTGTTGAGAATGTTCTAGCTTTCTTGGAATATGATTTATTTTCTTCATTACATCTATGATCTGATTTAAGAAAGAAAGGACTGAAGTCATTCTTCTTTTTAGTAGTCTTTATAAGAAAAAATGTTGCATTCAAATTTTTGTAAAAAGAGAAAATTAGTTTTTGATTATTTGGAATCTTTTTCATTCAAAAAATTGAGAAATTGTGTTTCGTAGCTTTTGTATTCCAAAAAGAAACACTTTCTCCCTACTGTAATTAGAGTTCATCGAATTAAACGATTTCATATCATATCTTCTTGCATTTTATCGGGTCAAGGTCAAATACATCATCAATTTCATTTTTGTTTCCCTTTTGAGTAAGAAACAACCTTTAAATATAGCGTAATTTTAAAATCTATTAGCAACTTTTATTTTCTAGAACTTTATACACCAACATTAGCTAGGATAGCGCTTTGGAATAGGTTGTAAGGAACACTCTCCAAAGAATCAAAACACACAATAGTATCTTGTGATAGGGAGAGTTCAAATCTACTTGCTACATTTTTTCCTGGGAATCACTTATAACACAAGGGTCAATCACAAGGTCGCATTAGGACCGACAGAGTTACTCACCCTGCTTTGTTGGTCTTAGTGTAGAGATTGTGTGTATTATTGGGGGTCACTTGAGAATAAAATCTTGTGGGGACCTTATTGAGTTGATTTCGGGCTTAGATACCCTACCTTTATGTGTGGATGGGACTGTCGATTGTTTCCCCGGGAATCATTGTCATAATTGGTAACCTTAGTGGCCTATATATTTAGAGTATTTACGCTAGGTGACTGTGGAGGGGCAAGTCTTCACGGTACCTAGAATCGACGTTGTCCAAATTTAGTCGGGCTCCTTGGAGGGTATACCCACGATTATGTGTGGGATCTTGCACCAGGGTGTAAGTTCATTAAGTAGGTCATCAACATAAATTTTCCACCCACTTTATCCGAGCCCCTTCTTATCTTGATTTCATGATGTTGGATTTCATCACCAACTAGTGACTTTGAAATAAGAAGGTTTGTTTACATGTTTGATATCTAGATTTTATTAGTGAGTGTTGTTTGTTTCTCTAGTTGGCCATAGATTTATTTCATTCTTTATTTGTTGCGGCCAACATAGGCCCTCATCGTTCGCATAGGATGCAAGAGTTACCTATGGAATATCTGGAAGAATACGCTCCTTTGCTTCCTAACTCACCAGAGGGTTCTACTGAAGGAGCAGTCAATAATGATGTAGCCTTTGAGATTAGAAGTTATACTCCATTGGAGGACTCAATACTTTTCGTAAATCCATTATTGAGTGTTGTACGAGATCCACATTTTCTTCGGATAAATTCATCGGGGGACATTGTTGTTGAAGATTATATTGGAATACCTATTGGACCTCACGTAGATACTGGTGTAGATGATCCACATTTTCAGAGTGAGTCATTTAGAACTCTGGTTCATACTACTGGAATTTTTAACCCTAGCTCCATCCCTGTTTGTTCTCTTTGGAGAACCTCTTCAAGACATAATATTTTTGATAAACTAGGAATGAGTCCTAATCAACCTATGGCATCACATATGCCTATGACCTCCACTACTTATACAATACCTTTAGATCATTTTACTGGCATGACCAGTAATGTTGTCACGGATTTAGACCAATTGTTGGTTGGTTCTCATACTATTCTTCCTCTCCATCTCACTAACTCTACCATGGTCCCACAAGCTATGCTTGTTTCTGTTAGAAATGAGGTTATCACTCAAGATCTTGTTGGAACACCACTTCCTCTTAGATCAAATTATTCACTTCTTGTTGGCATAGGGGCAGACCCATGGTTCAACGCTTCAAAATTGCACCAAAAAAACCCTAACTACCGGCCCTTTCGGCAACACCTACGAAGTAGGTGAAGTATCACCCGAGGTAGAAGTAGGGGGGTTACAGGACTCAGGTGTATGTAACCAAGATGGGACATAGTTATGTGATTATAACACTTCATAAATTACTTTAATAACACTTAGAATATGATATCCATTATTTCATTAGCTTCATTAACATCGAAAAATAAATCCTAAGATAGATCGACGAAGTAACAATAAATATCAAGTACTTAAACCACTTAACACATAGCAATGAGTTAGATCTAGAATTCATTCATAAAGCACCAGTAAAGAACTAAGAAACATCAGATATATCCATCGTACATAATAACAAAAGAACTAAGTAGATAAATGACAACCACAACATAGAACAAAGCACACCAAAGACACAAGATATACGTGGTTCACCCAGTGTGGGGCTGCATCCACCAAATGCTTCATCTTCTTTATTATTCTTCAATCTCTTACATTCATCCTCTCTTGTGCACTAGGCCACAAAGCCATTCTTCACAGAAGACAGGAGATCTGGGCACTAAACGCAAAATCCCCCTTCCCAAAACTAGGTCAAGTCACAGAGCTAACTCCTCTATCGAGCACAGAGCCTTACATACACATTTTGTTGCACAAATCACTCATAACTACTTGCACTTATCCCTTACAAGCTATTCCCCCCTCTACAATACATTCTTAAACTTATTTATACTTTACAATAAGGCCTAATCATGGGTAAACCCATGGGTCAACATCCCATAACACATTACAAAAACCCTAATGAACCCCTTGCTAGGTCCACAAAACCCACAAAAGAAGTGAGATTCTGTGATATCATCTCCGCCTCAGCGCTCCATCCTTGATATTTGCGTCTAATTCCAAAAAGTGGTCAATCCTGAACAAGATTTCATCGGAACTTGGTCGAGGGCCAACACTTTCTCCTAGGTATAATTCTTTGAAAAATTACATTGATAATCCTGTCTAGAATCCATCCGGAGGGTATAATATTTTTGTTCCTCCTGGGTACAATGTTGCTAGTATTTTTGTTCGTACACCTACCCAGTTTCTCTTAGGGGGGGCTAACATTCTTCCTCCACCTTCACCTTGAGGATCTACTCATCCTAGCCCTAGTAGCTTCGATCAAGTTGGAGGCACAAGTCATTTTGTCGCTTCTGGTTTTCAAATTCTTGTTGGAGGTCAACCTCAAGTTGGAGGGAAACTTCAAGTTGGAGGCGATAACCCAGTGTATGGACAAAATATCCCTAGATTATAATCTCAACCTTGGAATTTGTTAAGGTCCTAACCCGCACATAGGTAGATCAATGTATTCGGTTGTAATAAAGGTCAATATTAATAAGACCTTTAAATAAAATAGAATAAGGCAGATGTAAGAAGACCTAATAGAAGCTTCCACTTCTAGAAGGATCTTCCTCTAGATGCTTCTCTTAATAGACATATTTAGTATAAATAAGGGTCGAGGGTATGAAAAACCATAGCTTGGATATTATTGTAATAGAGCGCTGCTCGACTGGAGGTTGCCCCCTCGAAGAGGCCTGTGAACATTGCTATCTGATTCAAAGTGTTATTTCTGTTGCTATTTCGTATATCATTTTTGTGTATTGTGAAGATTATGCTAGATAATTTACTGTTATTCTGTCAATTCTAGAATTTCATTTCTGTTCTGCATATTTTATATATCTGGTATCTTGCAAGTGGTATCAGAGCATTTTCCTTGGCAGAATTTGTGGGTATTTTTTTTTCAGGGTAGAGACGTATTCCAACATCTTTAAGCCACAGAGATCTGTCATTACACGCATAAACCCGCGGTTGAGGGATTCATACACGTAGGAAATACAAGTGCTTCTTAAGCACACGTCTGTTGGCCACCCTTGTAACCCCTGTTGGTACCCCTTCAAGTGGTAGCTCATCAGAAAACACCTGTGTACGGACCGACCTAGATTTCCTGAAGCCCTCTGTAGATAAACCTATCGGCCGCTGGACTGCTATAGTGTCACCAAGAACAACACTCAGGAAGATACTCTCTAGTACCTGGGTAGTCGGGTAGTACGGCTAAGGGTATGGTCTATCCTCCTTAGTTAGTGCCCTGAGATATTGGGCCGAGTACTATTGTTGGACCCCGCATGTATATCAGAGAGCTATAGCACAGGGCAAACCCTTGTCTGTAGAACCCTTGAATACCTAAACCTTGGGGAACATAAACAACAACATAAACAAATTAAACCGGCGAGATCTATTAACCCGCATCTGTATTCAGGTTGCTAAGTAAATACTCTCTGGTTCAGAATTTGGGGATTTCAGCACTGCAGCATTCTTCAGACCAAAGCATAACCCCGCAGTTGTAAAAAAAAAAAAAAAAGTCTGGAATTTTTTTCACTATTATTTGAGACCTATTCCATTAGACTCATCTCTTCGCCCTCATCACTTTCCTCCATATCATTTTTTTGCAAAAATGTCTGACCCCACCCGTACCCTTTTCAGTTCACCCATTTTTTCACCATTAATTGAGACCTATTCCATTAGATTCATCTATTTTCCCTTATCACTTTTACCCATATCATTTTTCTGCAAAAATTTCTAACCCCGCCCACTCCCTTTTCAGTTCACCTGTCATCATGGCCCATACCCGTAACCAAGAACTAGAGTCTTGATTCAACACCCTGCAATCAGGTTTACTTGAGACCCAACAAGAAGTGCAACAACTCAATGCTACTATTGCCTCCCGTGATGCCTCCATGAATGCATTCGTCCATATAGCCGTGCAGTCCGCAATGGCAGAAGTCAAAAATTAAATTGAATCTGTCGTTGTAGCACTCTGCACCAAACTCAAAATTCCTCTCTATGATGATGCACCTAAAAAGACTGAAGGTGAAACTTCTTCCCATTCCTTTCAACCACATCACTTTCAAAGGTACATACGCCTTCTGCGGGTGGATGTAACTAAATTTGATGGCTCAGACCCTACTGGTTGGGTCACACAAATGGAACATTATTTCTCTCTCTACAACATTACAGATGACTTGGCCAAACTCTGGTATGGTGTTCTCCATCTAGATCAAGAACGCTGGCAATGGTGGCAATGGAGAAAAACTTCCCGTCAAGGATATATTGCTTGGACCCAATTTGTTGTTGATATTTATGAACGCTTTGACACTGACACCAACCATTTGGGTTGTTTGAAAAAATTGAAGCAATCAGGCACAGTCGAAGACTTCATAGCTACATTTGAGCGTCTGGCTTTTTGAACAGAGGGCATGACTGATGCTTTCTTTCGAGAGTGATTTATCAGTGGCCTCAAGGAGGATATTAGGGCCCATTTCCTCATGGCTCGACCTACGACTTGGGTGGAGGCTACCAAAAAAGCTAAAGAAGCACAACAAATTGTTTCCTCTCAAAACCGTAAGCCTTCCCTTTTCCCGCGCCCTAAACTAGTAAACCCCACTACTCCCTCCGCCCCCTTAAAAATCCAAAAATTGACCTGGGCTGAAATGGCTGAATGACAAATCAAAGGCCTCTGTTATAACTGTGATGACAAATATTTCCCAGGCCACAAATGTAAGGAACAAAAGCTCTTTATGGACATCTCTAAGGATATTCAAGAAGACGATGATGAAAATTCTGAAATAAAACCTCCTTCTGACCCTTGTGCAGAGGAACCCATCATTTCCTTCAATGCTCTCACCAGCTTCTCTGCCCCCCAAAATCTCAAGCTAATCGGTTATATCAATCACCGAAAGGTCATCATCTTGGTTGATAGTGGCAACACCCACAATTTATTCATCACCGCATCGCCCAAGAAACCCATTGCTATATCCATGCTGTTAATAATTTCCAAATCATGATTGCCAATGGTGGCTCTATGAAATGTGAAGGGCACTGTGAAAATGTGCATCTCCAAATAGGTGACTACAACCTCAAATCCCATATGTTTGCTATTGACATGGGAGGTTGCGA
This sequence comes from Picea engelmannii, assembly GCA_009831015.1. Taxonomy (NCBI): domain Eukaryota; kingdom Viridiplantae; phylum Streptophyta; class Pinopsida; order Pinales; family Pinaceae; genus Picea; species Picea engelmannii. The sequence goes on along the minus strand of ML776575.1, from coordinate 501,560 downwards.
CATTATGTTGGGTGTCGAATGGCTCAGAACCTTGGGTCCCATTCTCATGGACTTTTAGAACTTAACCATGCAATTTGACCAAGGAGGCCACAAACATAAATTTCAAGGCATCACTGCGGGTTCTCCTGAAATCATCAGTTCTCATCGCATGGATAAATTTCTCAAAAAAGGTCATTCGGGTGTCATAGCCCAACTCCACGCCATTCAAGCCATAGAGATCCCACCCGTGCCCAAAGACCTCCAAGCCCTCTTGTATAAACATCAAACAGTCTTATCCACTCCCCAAGGACTCCCCCCTTCCTATGGTGTCCATGATCATTCCATTCCCCTTGTCCCAGGAAGCCTTCCCCCCAACATACGTCCATATCACCACCCCTTTGCCCAAAAGAATGAAATTAAAAAAATGGTCCAGGAACTCCTTACTGTCGGAGTTATCCATCCTAGTATGAGCCCTTACTTCTCTCCAGTCGTCATGGTACTAAAGAAAGAAGGTTCTTGGTGAATGTGTCCTGACTTCTGTGCTCTCAATAAACTCACCATCAAAGACAAATTTCCCATTCCGATCATTGATGACCTCCTGGATGAACTGAGTGGTGCCCAATTCTTCACCAAACTTGATCTTTGCTTGGGCTATCACCAGATCCGTATGAAAGAGTCCGAAATTCCTAAGACGGCCTTTCGTACTCATGAGGGCCACTACAAGTTTTTGGTCATGCCCTTTGGGTTGTGTAATGCCCCCTCCACCTTTCAGAGCCTCATGAACCATGTCTTCTACCCTTTTCTTCGTCATTTTGTCTTAGTTTTCTTTGATGATATCCTCATATATAGCAAGACATGGAAAGACCATCTGACTCACATGGATCAAGTTCTCATCCTACTCACTCAGCACCCGCTTTTACTGAAACAGTCCAAATGTTCTTTTGGTGCATCCGAAGTAGAATACTTGGGTCATCTCGTGGGTAAGGATGGCGTCAGGGTGGACCCGAAAAAGATTGAAGCTATGCAAGATTGTTCGCACCCTAAGAATCTGAAAAGCTTGCGTGGATTTTTGGGCCTCAAAGGGTATTATCGCAGGTTCGTCAAGAAATATGGAAAGATTGGAGAACCTCTCATGGCTCTCCTTAAAAAGAACTCTTTCACTTGGACCCCAGCAGCTGCTCAAGCTTTTCAAACTTTGAAGATGGCCATGTGCACCACTCCGGTTCTGGCTCTTCCTGACTTCACAAAGACATTTGTGTTGGAATGCGACACATCAGGGAAAGGCATTGGCACTGTCCTTATGCAAGCAGATCGACCTTTGGCCTTTACGAGCAAACAACTGTCTGAAAAGAATCTGGGCAAACCTATTTATGAAAAATAAATGTTGGCGATTCTACATGCAGTTGAATTATGACATCCTTATCTCTTGGGGAAACGATTCCAAATTAAGACAGACCATCAAAGCCTCAAATACTTTCTAGAACAACGCATTTCCTCCCAGGATCAACAAAAATGGGTCACTAAGCTCTTTGGCTATGATTATGAGATCATTTACAAGAAGGGCAAAGACAATGTAGTGGCGGATGCACTGTCCCAGAAATATGAATACGAAGGATCCCTTTTTTCTCTTTCCTTCATTGTACCTGATTGGCTGCAAGTTGTGCACCAGGAATGGCTGTAAGACCCCAAAAGTTCGCATCTAATTCAGCAACTGCATAACAAGGCGCAGGCTCCCCCAAGGTACTCTTGGCTTCAGGACCAGCTTCGATACAAAGGTCGCTTGTATTTAAGTAAATAATCCAAGCTCAAATCCACGGTACTCTCTGAGCTTCATGCTACACCCACAGTGGGGCACTCAGGGTTCACCAAAACATATGACAGAGTTAAACATTCTTTTTTCTGGGATGGTATGAAACAAGACATCCATAAGTTTGTGGATGAATGTGAGGTATGCCAATGCAACAAGGGAGAAACAGTCAAATCTCCAGGCACCCTCCAACCGCTTCCAATTCCCCCTGATATTTGGAAGGATATATCTATGGATTTTATTACAGGCTTACCCAAATCAG
>ML776575.1:389336-499462 GCA_009831015.1 Picea engelmannii | reverse complement strand
GGAGAAACAGTCAAATCTCCAGGCACCCTCCAACCGCTTCCAATTCCCCCTGATATTTGGAAGGATATATCTATGGATTTTATTACAGGCTTACCCAAATCGGGGAATAAATCAGTGATAATGGTGGTGGTGGATCGCCTTTCTAAGTATGCTCATTTTTTTGCTCTTCACCACCCATTTACTGCATCCATGGTGGCCCAAATTTTCATGGATCAGGTCTTCAAGCTTCATGGCATGCCAAACTCTATTGTTTCTGATCGAGACCCAAATTTCACAAGCAATTTTTGGTAAGAACTGTTTAAGCTACAAGGCACACAATTGCATCTCAGCTCAGCTTATCATCCCCAGACAGATGGTCAAACGGAAGTCGTCAACAAGTGTTTGGAAACCTATCTAAGGTGATTTTCATCGGAAAAACAACACCAGTGGGGTCAATGGTTACCCCTCGCCGAATGGTGGTACAACACTACATACCATATAGCCACTCGCATGACTCATTTTGAAGCAGTGTATGGATAGAAGCCACCGCCAGTTCTCTCATACTTACCGGGTACCTCGAAGGTCCAGGCGGTCGACCAAACACTTACAGTCTGAGAGGATATCCTTTGTACCCTTAAAGAGAACTTGGTCATGGCCCAGAATAGAATGAAGCAGCAAGAAGATCAAGGTCGCTCGGAACATCAATTTGTAGAAGGGGATCAGGTGTTTCTGTGGCTACAACCATATAAGAAAACTTCCCTCAAGGCCGAGCAGTGTTAGAAGCTAGCACCCAAATTTTATGGCCCTTACACAATTCTAAATCGTGTGGGACAAGTCGCATATCAGTTAGCTCTACCCAGTCAGTCGCAGCTACATCTTGTTTTTCATGTTTCCTGCTTGAATAAGGTGATTGGAACCAGGTGCCAACTTCAAACCAACCTTCCAGAGTTAGCTGAAGAAGGATCCATTTGGCTACAACCATAAGTAGTTTTGGACCAGAGGGAGCGTCACCTGCGTCAGAGAACCATCAAGGAAGTGCTAGTACAGTGGAAAGATATGACTCCAGCAGATGCCACTTGGGAACCATCTACCATTCTGCAGCAGTTTCCACATCTCAAGCCTTGAGGACAAGGTTATTTTTAAGGGGGCGGACATGTTAAGGTCCTAACCCGCACATAGGTAGATCAATTTATTCGGATGTAATAAAGGTCAATATTAATAAGACCTTTCAATAAAATAGAATAAGGCGGATGTAAGAAGACCTAATAGAAGCTTACGCTTCTAGAAGGATATTCCTCTAGATGCTTCTCTTAATAGACATATTTAGTATAAATAAGGGTCGAGGGTATGAAAAACCCTAGCTTGGATATTATTGTAACAGAGCACTGCTCGACTGGAGGTTTCCCCCTCGAAGAGGCCTGTGAACATTTCTATCTGATTCAAAGTGATAATTTTGTTTCTATTTCGTATATCATTTCTGTGTATTGTGAAGATTATGCTAGATAATTTACTGTTATTCTGTCATTTCTAGCATTTCATTTATGTTTTGCATATTTTATATATCTGGTATCTTGCAGAATTTCCCTTTCCAAGGGAATCAACAACTTCTTGGGGGGGGGAAATCCTCAAGTTAATTATTTTATACCCCCTAATCTTGATAAACCACATCCAGGTTCCATGAATCCTACTTGGGGTCAAAATTTTCAGTCTAATGCTCCTTTCCAAGGAAGCTTACCTAATCAACCAACTCATGTTGGCTATTCGACTCAAAATACTCCACCACATAATTTTTCAAGAATCTCTAACTATCTACAGACTGATTATGGTCCTACTGGCATACCTATGGGACTACCTCCTCAAAAATACCAGTTTCCTCAAGTGAAAAGACAGTTGTCGTTTCTTTATACTTTGGATTTACTGGATTTATCTAGGATTTTGAATGATCCTATTTCTCATTCTCCTTATTGACCTGTCATACCTTCCAAATTTCCATCAAACATTCCTAATTTTGGCGGTCGATCAAGAGAAGACCCAAATAATCACGTCATGACATTCCATATTTGGTGTTCATCCAACTCCTTGATGGATGGCTCTATAATATTGCATCTTTTCCAATGGACTATTACGGGTTTGGCAGCCAATGGGTATATTGAGTTACCATGAGGATTCTTCAATGACTTCAATACCTTAGCTATGGATTTATTAACGCATTACCAATTGCCAATATGATATGAGACATGAACTAAAATTTTGAGTTCATTTAAACAATCCTCTTCTACTCACATTTTCGATCATATTCATGAGTGGAGGAGGAGAAGACGCTTAATCAATGTTCTCCTTCCTGATCAACTATTGGCCGAGTGGTTTACCAATTCACTCATTGGTCCTATATTCCATGATGTTTCCATGGGTGGCGTCATCACTGAAGAGAAAGAGATTAGTCATGCTCAGTATTTGGATATTGCTTATTCAAAAATGGGCACACTATATGACTTGATCCATAATGCTACTCTCCCATCTACAAATCCAACTACAACACCCCCAATAGCTTCTCATGTTGTTGATGGCGTGATTGGTACTTTTTATCCTGAGACGTTTAAACAATTCAGTCATTCCAACACCAAGTATACTACTCCTAATGTATAAAATACTCCTCCGCCGACTCCTTCTCCCAGTAAAACTTCTGAAGTTAATTCGGTTCAATCTACACCTATCGGTAAAAATCAAAATAAAAAGAAAGGGAAGGGTAAGAATAAGGACAAAAATAATAATCAACAATCTGAAAAATCCAAGACACAACCTATTGATGAAAAAGACAAACGCAAACCTCATTATCCTTGCCTTATTTGTGGTGAGGATCATTATACTAAATATTGTCCACAACATGTTGAGGTTACTAAGTTCTTGCAAGGGACTGGGACATTCATGACCAACCTTCTCCCTCTACGACGTCTTATGTACTTATGTGTACTAGTGACTCCAAGAGGAAAGAAGTTTCAGTTGTGACTCGAGCCAAAGAGTATTCTCCTTCGAAAGAGAAAGTTGATGATTCACCACCTCTGTTGGTTCAACCTCCTCCACCAACTTCACCTCCAAACGGTCCTCTTCATCTTGAATGATCGGGCCTAGATACAGTTCTTCATCCTCCTCCCAAGGGCATTGTTCGAAATTCATCATTTAATCCTCACACATGTGCTGCTCAAAACTATAGTATTGTAGAATACCTTGAACAAGCACCCTCTCTGATGTCAGATCTCAAAGTCCTTCAAAGTTATCCTACTCAATGAAAGGAGTTGTTAAAGGCTATTAGTGGAATTGATCCTACCGATACCAATTTAATAATCTTTGACTTGGAATATTATATTCCAAGGCTTCCTCATCAATTAGTGTTTCAAATATAAGTTGTTGTGGAAAATAAGAATATTTGTCGAACTGTTATTGACGAAGGAGCCTTGACTTGTGTCATGTCCGTTACCTATTGGAAAGTCATTGTCCCTCCTACCCTTACCGAGTCACACAATACTCTCAATGATTTTAATGGTACAGGGTTTAAACCTTATGGTGTTCTTCCTTCATTGTCTATTATTTTAGAAGGTAAAGCGGTTAATGTTGAGGTTGATTTTTTTTATTAACCTCTTGATTACAACCTTCTTCTTGGTCGTAGTTGGATTGATTCCATGTGAGCAATTGTTTCTACTCTTTCCCATGTGTTACGTTTCTCGCACCAAGGAAAAGTCATTACTATTGATCAAATGGCCTTCTTTAATTCTTATTCACATACTAGCAACGTGCCTTTTATTGCGAAAACACCCCCTGGTTATGAGAATGCGGGTGTGGGTATTTTAAAAGATTCATCGTTAATGGCTACATTTCCTATTCCACCACCCAATATTCTGCCTCCTTTTTTCGCCTCGATTAACATGATATCGACCTATGTTATTGAAACCCGTGAGTCTTATGACCTATGTATAGTACCTAGTTTTGATGATTTTCTTCGTTACAGCGACCAAATGCCTTTGATTCCGGTACAATTGGATTATCAAGATATTCAATTGGAAACTCCTTCTCCTCGTTCTCTCTGTGATAGTCTCCTGATCCGTTTCACATGATATTTCCTAATGATGAGATGATCATGACAGTTATGTCTATGGACTATACTCCATGGGATGATGGCCATCATCATTCCATTCTCTTCCTGGAACCCGATACCATAGAGAGTTATCAACAAATTTTGACTTCGTCTACCAGTGTTATTATTTCCTCTATTTCGGAATCAACACACGATGTTTTGTATGAAGGGAACTTAGGAAATATTTCACCTACCATCCCTTTTGATATTTCAATTAAACCTGGAGTCGTGGAAAATGTTCACATCAATGCCTCATGTTCTGGTGATGAGATTTGTACTTACAAATCCCTTTTCCAAGAATTCTATGATGTTTTCTCCTAGAGTTACAAAGAAATGCCTGGCATTGATCTATATATTGCTTTACATGAGATTAAGACTTACCCAAATGCTAAACCCTTTCGATAGATACTTCACCTAGTACACCCATGCAAAGCTGCTTCTATTAAGCTCGAAGTTGAAAAACTTCTTAAAGCCGGTTTTGTCTATCTTGTGGCTTTGACTGATTGGGTGTCTGTTAAGCCCTAAATAGTGGCACATTACCCCTTAATTGGGGCATATTACATTAGTAATGTTATTTTATTTATGTCGTCTTGGCTCCATTAGTTTTAATTGTACCACCTAGTCTCCTATATATACCAAGGAGACATTTTCATTTGGGATCATCTTGTATTTGGACATTTATGTGGTGTATAAGGAGGTTTCCCCCTCAAATAGGCTTATTTTCTGAATTTATATATTTTTCAAGGCATTTACTACTTATTCTGAGGTTTTTCTATGCTATACTGATATTTGGTTCTTAACATATGGTATCAGAGATCAAGGTCTTGGGGTTTCGCTACTACATCTGAGACACCTTGGGATTTTCACTATAATTTTTTTTCTATGATGTTTAAGAAGGAACCCACTGGAGGATATTTAGTAGATGGATCAAGGTATGTTGGGTTCAAATTTCATCTCCAGAGGCCTTATATTTTCATAGATACAACCTATGTAAGATAGGGTTCTGGAATCATCCTGAATTGAGTCATTGCGGAATTTTCGCTATAATTTTTTTTTTTAACGTTTCAGACTCTAAAATATGCTATATATTCATAGAAATGATTAAAGTATCTGTGATAAAAAATTCATCTTTCGGGTCATCTTACATTTGTAGATACACCCTGTGGAAGATAGGGTATATGACTAGTCCTATTGACTAGTCTCAAGCAGGTGTTCCAGGTAAAAAAATCATAACTTATCCCTAGAGTATCCAAATTGAGTTTGAATAGTTGCATTGTATAGTGGACTGTCTGTAGTATTTCTGGTACAACTTTCATAATTTAATATCAATTATTTTGTGCGGGGCACGCTATACAAGTGAGATCTCCTGGAAAGGCCAAAAATAAGAAAGTTCTAGGGAAGTTACCACAAATTCCACTTGGCTCATCCAATTTTGATCAGACTTGTGGCATTTCAGAGAAGAAATATTAGATAACTACAAAAAAATAATTTTTCATACCCAGAAGGACCAAAATTTTGGAGATACAATAGAAGAAAGATTGTCTAGCAGAACCACCTCAAAATCAAGGTTTAAAAGTGATACTTGGCCAACATGCCACCAAAAAAGGGAACTTCTACACCAAATAAGCCTTCAGAAAGTCCTACTTGCAATCTTGATGAAGGTGAATAAATGCGTAGGGACATAAATTATTTACAAAAGAAGACAGTGACAAAAGATGAACTATAAGGGATGATGTATGGTTTAAAAAGGGAGATCATGGAAGGATTGAAAATTTTCCTAATAGAGCGGACGCCTGAAAGTGAAAATGTATCCCATGAAATTCATGATGCGGACACAAGGAAAATGAATCAAGAATGGAGAAACTCCAACTTTGGGTTGAAGACCAACCACGTTCCTAATATCGATATGAAGAAGTTTGATGGAAAGGACCCAATCACATGGATACTTCAGATGGAGCAATTCTTTGATCTACATGATGTGACATATACACAAAAGGTATGAATTCATTCTTTATATTTAGAACCCAATCGATTTGTGTGGTATCGATGGATTTTTTCTCGCAAATCACTTGTCACTTGGACAATTTTCATGGAATAAATGATAGCACACTATGAGGATACAAGGAGCAATACCTTCTTTAGCCAATTGATAAATCTCAAGCAAAAGGGTTCAATTACAAAGCACATTGAGAAATTCCAAATATTGAATATAAAGGTAACAAATATTCCAAATGATCACTTGATTGATGTATTCATAGGAACTTTAAGGGATAACATTCAACATGAGGTTCGCCTTTGGGAACCCAAGTCATTGGAGAATGCATTTAGGGTGGCAAGAAATGTTGAAGGTAAAAATACGGATATGGCTACTAGAAGGACCACTCCTAACATCTATCGAGAGAATATTGTTCCTTCTTCTAAAACACCTCAACCTACAAGGTTGACACCTCAACAATTGGAGGAAAAAAAAGAAAAAGGTGTATTCTTTAATTGTGACAGCAAGTACAATAAGGGACATAAGTGTGGTGAGAATAAATTATTCTACATAGATTATGAAGAGGAATAATAACAAGAACAAGAACAAGAACCATCTCAAGATGAAAACGTAGAAGAGATTTCTTCTGAAGAGTTGACTCCCACGATATCATGTAATGCATTGGTTGGAATTAACACTCCTCAAACCCTCAAGATCGAAGTATATATCAAAAATAAAAAGGTAATAGTCCTAATTGATTCTGGTAGTACTCATAGTTTTATTCACTATAAATTATCCAAAGCTATCAACTTCTTTGTCTATCTAGCACCAGAGTTTCAAGTAATGATTGCATATGGAGGAACTATCAATTGCTCAGGAAAATGAAATAAGATCAATCTTAATATGGGGGAATATGTAATGAATAGTCCAATGATTGATATACTCATGGGTGGTTATGATGTCAAACTAGGAATCCACTGGTTACAATCATTAGGAACAGTGGCTTTTAATTTTCAAGAATGTTTCATGAAATTTTCATTGGAAGGAAAAGAAATTGAGTTAAGAGGTATCATAGTAAAACATAGTAAGGTGATAAGATCTAATGGCATCAAAAAATTATTGAAAAAGGGGCATCAAGGTGTAATTGCACAACTATTATCACTATATGTCAAACATCTAAGTCATCTATTCCCCTACATCTACAAGGGATCATTGATAAGCATTCCAAATCATTTGAAGCTATTCCCAAAGGTCTTCCACCCACTCAAAATCATCATCATGCTATTCACCTAATTCCTGGGATTTTTCCTCCTAACATCAGGCCGTACAGATACCCTTATTCCCAGAAGAGTGAAATTGAATGTATGGTTGACGAAATGTTAGAGGCTGACATTATTAGACCTAGCCAAAGTTCTTACTCTGCACCAGTGGTAATGTTACTCAAGAAATATGGCTCATGGTGTATGTGTCTAGATTATAGAGATCTCAACAAGATCACTATTAAAGATAAGTTTATCACTCCCGTCATTGATGAATTGTTAGATTAGCTACATGGATAAATCTATTTCACAAAGTTGTATCTTTGTTTAGGGTATCATCAAATTAGAATGAAGGAAGAATATATCCCAAAAACAACATTTTGAACTCATGAAGGCCATTATGAATATTTGGTCATGCATTTTGGCCTTACAAATGCGCCTTCCACATTCCAAGGGTTGATGAATTCCATTTTCAAGCCCTTCCCTCAAAAATTTGTGTTAATATTTTTTGATGATATACTAATCTATAGTAAGTCTTGGGAGGATCATGTGCGACATGTTGACAAGGTGCTACAACTACTAAAGTAGCAACAACTATATGCCAAACCATCCAAATGTTTCTTTATGGTGAAGGAGGTAGAGTATTTGGTTCATATTGTATCTCATGAAGGTGTCAAGGTATACCCTAACAATATTAAGGCCATGATGGACTGTTCGATTCCCAAAACATTGAAGAATCTTAGAGTATTTTTGGGTTTGAAAGGTTACTACCGCAAGTTTGTTTGGCACTATGGAAGAATAGAAGCACCTTTAATGACACTAACTAAGAAGGATGCATTTTCATGGACTCCAGAGGCAACTAAATCTTTTGAACAACTTAAAGAGTTGATGTGAAAAGCTCCTGTCTTGACCACTCCAGACTTCACAAAAACCTTTAGTTTGGAATGTGATGCCTTGGGAAATGGAAATGGCGTTGTCCTAATGAAAGAAGAAAGGCCACTGGCTTTTGAAAGTCGGCCACTCAAGGGAAAGGACTTACACAAACCCATTTATGAGAATGAAATAATGGCAATACTACATGCATTGAAGAAATGGCAACCCTACCTAATAGGTAGGCACTTGAAGGTCAAAACAAATCATGATAGTCTTAAATACTTCTTGGAACAAATACTATCTTCAGAAGAACAACAAAAATGGTTGACCAAGATATTGGGTTATGATTTTGAAATCGTCTATAAAAAAGGGAAGAAAAATGTTGTGGTAGATGCACTCTCAACAAAGGATGAAGATGTTGAGGCATTTCTCTATCCTATCTCGATCATCTAACCCAATTGGATAATAGAAGCAAGGGATGAATGGAAGAATGATGAAAATGTGTGGACTTTCATTCAAAGGTTGCAGCAGGATTCTAGTGCATCAAATACATTTACATGGAAAAATGATTCACTATGATATAAATATCGCTTATATTTATGTAAGAACTCCCAACTCAAAAAAAAGGTACTATTGGAATTGCACACCTCTTTGGTAGGAAGGCACTCGGGATTTTCGAAAACCTACCACAGGGTCAAGAAGGAATTTTTTTTGGATGGACTTAAAACTGATGTTCAAAGGTTTATGGTGGAAGGTTTGATTTTCCAACAAAATAAGGTGGAAACAATTAAGACCCCAGGTATTTTACAACCATTAGCCATCCCAAGTCAGTGTTGGGAGGAGGTTTCCATGGATTGCATCACAAGGTTACATAAGTCTGAAGGAAAGAGTGTCATCATGGTTACTGTTGATAGACTAACCAAGTATGCACACTTTTTTTCACTCTCTCATCCCTTAAAATCTAGTACAGTTTCGACCGCATTCATGGAGACAGTTCAAAAGCTACATGGAAGCTCAAAGATTATTGTAAGTGACAGAGATCCCATCTTCACTGGACATTTTTGGAAAGAATTATTTTCTTGTTTGGGTACTCAATTGGCTCATAGCTCATCCTGTCGTCCTCAATCTGATGGACAAACTAAGATAGTGAACAAATGTCTGGAAGGCTACCTTCATTGCTTTGTCTATGATAAACAAACACAATGGTTAAAATGGGTACCCTTGGCAGAATGGTGGTATAACACTTCCTTTCATACTGCAACAAAAATGACACCATGTATGGCACTCTATGGATACCACCCTCCTTCCATCACTTCTTCTCTAAAAGAAAAATCTAAGGTTCAAGCAGTGGAAGATCACATCTATCATCAAGAACAAGTTCTCCAAATCTTAAAGGACAACCTGACCATGGCACATAATCACATGAAACAACAAGCACATCAACATCTTAGTGAAAGAAGTTTTGAAGTAGGGGATTGGGTGTTTTTAAGAATACAACCATACAAATAGATGTCCCTCAAGAAAGCCAAGAAGGATAATAAATTATCACCAAAGTACCATGGACCTTATAAGGTGTTGCAAAATATTGGTATTATGGCATACAAATTGGATTTTCCCGCATCTTCAGGAGTACACCAAGTTTTCCATGTTTCATTCTTAAATAAGGTTATAGGTGACAAGATATTAGTTCAAACTATATTACTAGAACTTGACGAGGAAGGAAAAATCATATTGAATCCTGAAGCCATCACTAACACAAGAATTCACCAACTAAGGAATAGATCCATTCATGGATGATTTTAAGGATGGATTTTTTTTTTTAAATGTAGAAACCTTGGCGAATCTTACTAATCTTTCATATGCCAACTATAAATGTTTGGCAATATTTTTGTAAAAATAATCAAATTTATAAGGATTTTATATAGTTTTTATAAAATTTTGGCGATTTTTAAGGTAAAATAATTTTATCCTATAGAATTTGGGCGAATCATTTTTAAAACAACGAATCTCGTTTTTGGAAAAACCATGGAAAATTAGCCCATGAGTGAAATTTAGCCCCTAAAATCATCCATGGATCCATTTCAGAGTATCTCATTAAATAGAGGAAACTATCAGCTGAAGATTCCACTTGGGAAGACAAGTATTTTATACAAAAGAATCCATAGTTACTCAAGCATTGTGGACAACACTTGTCTCAAGGGGATGGGCATGTTAAGCCCTAAATAGTGGCACATTACCCCTTAATTGGGGCATATTACATTAGTAATGTTATTTTATTTATTTTGGCTTGGTTCCATTTGTTGTAATTGTACCTCCTAGTCTCCTATATATACCAAGGAGACATTTTCATTTGGGATCATCTTGTATTTGGACATTTATGTGGTGTATAAGGAGGTTTCCCCCTCGAAGAGGCTTATTATCTAAATTTCTCTCTCTTTTCAAGGCGTTGAGTACTTATTCTGAGCTTTTTCTATGCTATCTTGATATTTGGTTCTTAACAATGTCCAATCTTGTTCCGGTTAACAAGAAACAAGGCACAATCTGTGTTTGTGTATATTATATGGATATCAACAAATATTGTCCCAAGGACAGTTATCCAATCCCTTTCATTGACTAGATTGTTGATGACTATGCGGAGAGTGAAATATTCTTCTTGATGGACAGTTTCTCCGGCTATAATCAAATCAATATTTTACCTACAGATCAACAAAAGACTGCTTTTATTTTCCCTTGGGGAACCTTCTCATACAAGAAACTACCTTTTGGTCTCAAAAATGCTGGTGCAAATTTTCAACGCGCTATGTCTTATGATTTTCATGACATAAAGTACATTGCACAACCCTACCTAGATGATTTATGGGTGCATTCTATGCATCTTCAAGATCACCCGACACAACTATGGGCCATTTTCCTACGCTGTCATTGTATGGCATACGGTTGAACCCACATAAATTTGTTTTTTCTGTGGAGTCTAGATGACTTATTGGTTTTATTGTGTCTATACATGAAATTAGAGTAGACCCACTAAAGATTCAGGCTATCCTCAATTTACCTCCTCCTTCCACACTACGCCAACTCCAAAGTTTGCAAGGTAAGGAAAACTTTTTGCGTCAATTCATCCCCAACTATGTTGAATCAACGAAATGATTTACTCAGCTTCTCAAGAAAGGCTCGATTTTGTATGGGACGACACTGCCAACAAATCCTTTGAAGCTTTGAAACTTTCCTTGACCCGTACACCACTTTTGTTTCCACCCGATTACAGTCGAGATTACTTCTTGTACTTAGTTCCTTCGGACTCTACCATTGCTATGGTTCTAGTGCAAGACAATGATTTGCATGATGGACATGTTATGTACTATTTGATGTGGAGTCTCACGACCACCAAAACCAAATATTTACATGTGGAGAAACTGGCCTTGGTAGTTGTTCAACATTTTCGTCACTACATCTTATTACGCAAAACTACAGTCATTTCCGATTGTAACGCCATGCAACACATCCTTACTCAACAATTGCTAGGAGGAAAATAATCTAAACGGATAGTTATTCTCCAAGAGTTTGATTTGGAGTTTGATCGCGCTAATTGAAAGAAGTCTTTGGTTTTCGCCGAGTTGATATGTGACCTTCCCTCTACTGAAACAGAAACTATGGCAGAAGATTCCTTTCCTAATGAATCTCTCTTTTTGATCAATTCTGACGACATATGGGTATTGATTCCATATTTTGAGGATGTCTCACCTATGACGAAGCTGAGAAAGCTTTGAATGATTGTCATTCTAGAGCATGTGGTGGTCATATGTTTGGGTATGCCACTGCCCAAAATATCTTACAAGCTGGTTATTTATGACCTTCATTGTTTAAGGATTGCATTACTGTCATCCAAAAATGCCACGCTTGTCAAACATACAACAATAAGATCTGATCTCATCTTGCTCTCTTACACCCTATAGTTCCCATTGGTCCATTCACTAAATGGGGCATTAACTTTATGACATATAACCCTCACTTAGCCGGGGGGCATGGATACATCATTGTAGCCGTGGATTATTTCACTAAGTGGGCCGAGGCGATGCCTACATTTGATAACACCGAAAAAACTATAGCATTATTCATATTCAATCATATCGTTAATAGATTTGGTGTCCCTCAATCCATCGTCACTGACCATGGTAGTCATTTTCGCAATGTCATGATGTCTGAACTTACCGAGAAGTTGGTTCTTCGACATGAAAACTCAACCCCTTATTATCCGCAAGCCAATGGCCAAGTTGAAGCAATAAACAAAGTTCTCACTACTATGATTCTATGGATGGTAGGAATTCACAAGGCAAGTTGGAACATGATTCTCTTCTCGGAATTATGAGCCTATCGGTCATCCTTTAAGTTTGCCATGATGTTCACACCTTTCCAAGTAGTATATGGTATTGAAGCAATTATGTCGATTGAATGTGAAATCCCATATTTGAAACTAGATGTCTAACTTCTACCTAACACCTCAGTTGAAGAGGAATGTCTCTTGTATTTGATGAAATTAGACGAGACTCACTGAGACGCTGCCTTAGTCATCAAAACTCCGAAAAAGAGTGTCATCTCAATATGACAAGCATGTCAAACCACATGTTTTTTCTGAGGGTGATTTGGTTCTTCTTTATGAACAAGATCGTGACTTCTTAGGGGCCGATAAATTCGAGCCTATGTGGCATGGCCCTTATATTTTCAAATGAGAGTTGGAGAAAGGGGACTATGAGCAGGTAGATTATGATGGAATTATTTTGAGTGAACCCATAAATAGGATTTACTTGAAGAAGTACTATGCTTAAAACATTTTTTGCATAAGTGTTGTGTATTTTTAGTGTATCATACTCTTGTGTGCTTTTTCGTTTTTGGTTCTGCCTTTCAACTCCTTACTTTTCATTATGCTTGGTTTCCAAATGTCGGTGTCTTTTCTACCCTATATCAAGTTTATTGATGGTGCTAGTCGCAATACTCAAAAATTAGTGTCTATTGCTTGGGCAATGTATGCACCTACAAATGAATTGATCATTCTACATGGTGTTTTCCTTGGTCATGCAACTAATAATATCGTGGAATACAGTGCAGTTATCGAGTTGTTAACTGATCTCATTTCACCTGGAATCTGTAATATTATTGTACAACTTGATTTACAGTTAGTAGTACTACAACTGCATAACATTTATTCCATTTGAAGTCCTACTTTGTTAAGGGTATATTTACGAATTCGCCTCTTAGAAAGACATTTTGATTACATTCCTAGATGTCTAAATATATTGAAAGATGCATTGGCTAATTATGTGTTAAACAAACATTTGAGACATTTATAAACCCAATCACTCTTTTTACAAAAACAAGTAAGCTGGTAGGAACTTTTTATTTATAAATGATAAAAGTTACAAAAAAGTGTTTGTCCAAAGACCAAAATATCAAAAAGTGAAGATCATGGCTTCATGTAAAAAAATCATCAAGGATGTTGCTCGTTGTAACAAGTGACTTCCTGTGCCACTTTATAGAGCAGTCGACCAATAGACGCAGATACGCACACTGTGTGGCATTGATAGTTCCTAGGAAGTTCATCCACTGTGGCATCAGGGAAATTCATGGTTAGTCCCTCCAGGTTATTTTCAATATCCTCGAGATTAGTGGTAGCTACCCCTGCTACAACACCTATCTCTCCTATCCTATGGATGGGAGATGATCCTGGAGGACGATAAGGCCCCACATCTGCATTATTGAGAGCACTTGATTAGTCTTGGATAGGTGACACAAAAAACATTTTATATAAATAAAATATCAAAAACATTATATAAACAAATTTTTTCTTCTTACCTATGTCCCCGCACTGAGATCCCTCAAGAAGAGCTAAATCATGATCCCCACAGAAATATGTCTCGACATATGCATAGTCTTCCACCATGAGTAGCTGATTGCTCAACCATTGGAAGTAAATATTGTCATACATGATGATAGGAATGCCACCATGACGAGCCATTAGATCCACTCACCTCTTCATCCGTGGATATTGTGGAGTGGGTATACTCCACTCCACCTGTAGATGTAGGACATGCACTCTTTCCAAGAAGAAGGACACCAAAATTGACCCGTATCCAAACTATGTGAACTGACCATTTTGACACTTTGTGAGTTGTTTTTTTATGCTTTTCAGGACACCCTCACACCAGTTAAAGACACTGGGTTCCATGTACTCTATCAAATATAGAAGATGTCTTTGCAAACACATATGGGGAGTTTCACTCCCTGCCATGCGGGTAATGGTGTAAAGGATGGTCCACAACGGTAAATCTCAAAAATATTTGATGGCTACCTTGTCACTATGTTTTTCGGTACCTGGCACATAATGGTGGTGAACATAGAAATCCATAGCTTCTCCGCCACCTCTGCTTCCTCTGAGCGATACCCGTGAACCACGTTAAGACAACCCTGTTAGAAATTAGATATCCTTTATATCCAATTTGAGTGTATGGACACCCACGCGAAAAGCTTATCGTTCACATCCCACATGTGAACCAAATACTCTAGCAACCTCAGTTGGGCTCTCATGCCCTAAATCCTCAAAAATTTGAATATCCCACATTGCCTTAGCGCCATAACTATGCTTGGGTCATTCCTGGAAAAATAATCTTCTTCCTCATGCTCTCATTCATGCCACTCAAGCATTCTGACCAAGGAAAGCCTACCAAGGGACATTAAAAGGGTATTAGAAACATAAAAAATCATTCATGGAGGTTTCTCTAGTTAGATTTATCTTTTCAAAATTTTGATTGCGCTTGTCGTAGGGTTGTACTTTCATGCAGAGTGATGTCACAACACCCTGTCTATGGGGTCTCCTGCGATGATGCAAGATCATCACAGTTCACGATACAATGGACCTGTGACGATCTCAATGCATAGGCAGCCCCAAAAAATTGATCTAAGATCCAAATTTAACCTATGAAAACAAAATTTGAAACCATGAAAAGATAAAGAAGAGGAAGATTACATGTTTGACGGAGACGGTTCACAAAATGATCCATCGCACCCTTTGAAAAAAACAGTTGAAATTTGGGGAGAAAAGAGGGTTTTGGGGCACTATTTGGGTAAATTTGCAAATGAAATGGTAAAATGGTGTTTTGGCCTATTTTAATTGTCTTTTACCACTTTTTATTGCAAAATTAAATTATTTTTATATTTTATCCATGCCCTAAAGTCTAACCAAATTTGCGAAGTGTTGACTATTGTAGATTAAAAGGTCTAGAGACGAGACGTTTGAACATGGGTCCACTCTTTTTTTATTTGTTTTTGCATATTTTTTATGTACAGATAATTTTACATTTTTTTAGGAAAAACGCTGAGCACAGTCTTAATTCTTTCTCACGATCGTGAAACCATGAGAATGTAATCGAATAATATTTTTTGGTTTATTCGAACTCGCATTGGTAATACTAAAAATGAAACCTATGGAGTATCCTTTAAGCCCTTTTCAAGCTCCCTAAACATGAAAATATGGTCGAGCGACCTTGTTCTTTTCACACTCGTAAAAGTATTTGAAAAAAATATCTGATGAGAGGTAGGTTATCTCTTTTTCAGTCTCATCAGACTAACATATGAAAAAGGAACTTATGGAGTTCTCTTTAAGTGTTTTCTAGACTCTCTAAAAATGAAAAAACCCTGAGTTTTCTTACTTTAGACTCATTAAACAGACATCGAAAGACCCATATGGGATCAAACCACTCCTTCTTAGTATTCGTTAAACATACTTCAAGGGACTCATCTGAAGGATGAGATTACATTTACAAGAATATGTTATCCTCCTCAAGATTGCATAAAAATAAAGAGGTACTCGCCAGAAATGATGGGGGACAATTGGAAAAGAAATGTGTCTCTATATTTGTGTTAGTGGCAGCAATAGTCTCTCTTGAACATGACACCCCCCTTCATCATTGTATCTGGTTTGGGAAATCCATTTGTCTCTCTTTTGAACATTAACAAGTTCATATGTTGGGTCCCCCTTGAGTCAATGCTTCCAAGACAATTGTCGTTTCTTTCATATGTTCAGAATAAGTCCAACCTAAACAAGCCTTCTATTGAGTCGACCATCTACAGTTATACATTTTCTACCATGTCGGCCTTCCCTGAGTCAGTTTTGAATCACTTCATACTTTGTTCTACTTCAAATATGTTACATATTTCGTATCATTGATGCAGGATAAATAAAGGCCCTTCTATGACGATTCTTTTCCTGTTGACTTCAACTCATTATCCAGGAACAAGATTTAGAAATCATTTAGTACCTTGGAGCCTGCATGCCTCAATGGTAGGTTTCTTCACTTTCAATAGTGGGTTCACATTATTGACCCCTGATTGGAAGATTCCATCGAGTGTTCGACTTCAACACATTTATTCACATTCGTTGGATTTTACTAGAGTACCTTGGGAGTCATTGACATCAATGGTGATTTCCCTCGCACTTGTTAACGGTTTTCATTAATGACCGGTAATCAAGTGGTTTCTACCATTTTCGACTTCAACACCTGTAATAACATGGACATATTCATACTTAGAGATGATTGAAATCAAGACCCTAGATCTCATCATCTTGATCCAGGTTGTGACGGAGTATTCATAAGTTTGTACTGACACATAGATCCACTGTGTATGTCTCGTGGCTATGTCCGAATTTGAATTCCTTTAGGGAAAAATAGATCCACAGTTTATTTCTGGTGGCTATGATGAATCATGATGACATGGATCCACAATGCATATTTAGTGGCCATGAATCACTTGACACTTACGATTAGATTCACTTGTAGTCTGAGCATGGGAGTTCCTACCTCAGAAGATGGTATATTATTATGCAGATGCTTGATTGTTTGCAGGTTCCCGATCAATGTGCTCCTTTTTTTCAACACACACATTCTACAAAGTATTTCAGCTTTCACAAGTTCCAGTTTCATACTTTGGGGAGCATTCTGTTACACATCTTTTTGGTCACCTCAGTGATCAACTGACAACATGTGCTCATGTTCCTTGAAAATATTAAAAGAGACTTTCTCCATGAGAAAAGTGGTTTGCTTTTCCTCTTTCAAAAAATGCAACAAGGAAGGTCGCCGCACCCTGTTGTATGCATGGGGTGCGATGATGTTGAATCGTCGCACTCTACACTAAAATTGTACTATGACGTTGTTGCAAGATTTATGTGCATAGGGTGCGATGATGCTTAAGCAAAGGAAAAGTCAAAATTCATGAATGTTCTAGAAGGGAATGTTTTAGAAGATGAGGTGACCTCCGATCGATTTATATCTTACTCGCTTATCTAATTTAGCAGGATCATCCTAATCCCCTCATCCATCTCTCTTTCACCCTATATAAAGAGGGATCTCTTATGGAAAAGGCTAAGGTTTTGCAAGGGCTTGCATATGCATGAAGAGTTCTACTATAGATTATGCTTGAGATCTTTTCTTTAGTTCTCTAAGTCAGATTGTGGATCTTCTTCATCAAAGCCATTGCATCAAAGGTGTTTGTGTTCAAGAAAAGAGCCATTTAAAGGGACCTTGCAACTATCAATGTTTCAGGAAACCTGCACATGAGACCTAGCTAAAACATACACAAACAAAGCTTATCAAGAAAAGGAAGAGATATACATAATGACGAATGAGAATCAATGTATGTTATGATCTAATCAATGAGTGTGTGATATTCACTCATATAGGTAATGACATCCTATAATTAGGAATGCATGCATAATAGTGATGGTCTAATATTAGAAAGACTAAAATAGAACTAGTCAGTTAACTCCCACTGAACTAGTGTTACTCCCACTGAACTAGTGTGCCGAAAATAGAAATTTCTCCAACACCCACCTTGAACATCACTATGGAGTAAAAAATGAGTCCTGACTACTAGGACATATTAGGTACTCATGTACAATGCAACTAATGAACATTGAATAAAAGTGAGGAAAGAGGGAAAACCAAGTGGGAACAAAACCCCCCTTAAAAGATAATGTATCAAAAGAAGAAAATGCCAGTTTCTAGGCAATTGTGTTCTTCACTACAAGACGATCCCGCAAAGTCTAAAACTTATGCTCACTAAAAGTCTTTGTGAAGATGTAGAAATATTTATGGATCTAATGAAGTCCTTTAGTAACCTGTCGGGCCTTGTACCTCTTGATCCTGTGGACCCATCTGCACCTGAAAATATTCCTTTCTAGTGGAAGTGGAACCAGGTGCCAAGTTTGATTCTCTAGGAGTGAGTCATACTCCTTTTGCATGGTTGCTTGCCATAATGGATTTCCCACAAACTTATTGTAGGTCTGCGGATTAGTATATTGAACCATATAGCAATGCATGGGCATCGTAGGTTTTGAATATGAAAGTACATGAGAAGGATACTCATGATGAGATTGAGTCCTCCTCAAATCCAATGGATTTGTTGCAAGGTTTCCTACTGCCTGAAGCGTGGTCTGTGTCTTCTTGTGCATATGTTGAAGATTCGATGCTAACTTCTTATCTAGATATACTACCTGCTTATTTCCATGTACAGAATCTGAGTGTATGAAATAATATTTGATGTCTAAAACTGATGGAAGAACACGAGTATATGCATGTTTCACTGGAGGTGCATGCAAAGTACTCTCCTTATGTGTAAGTAGAATAGAGGAGTCATCGTCAGAAAACTTAACGAATTTATACAACCTTGACTTGCGATCCACCTCAACAATTGAAATGATGGAATTGTCATGCATGTCAATTACTGAAACTGAATCTGATATAAAATCAAAATTTTTACCTTTCTGAGTGATCTGATAAATTGATAGAAGATTCATAGAAAGATTTGGAACATGTAAAACATTCTCAAAACTGCCATTGTTGAGTTCCACTCTCCCTTCTCCTGCTACTACTACTGGAGTATCATCCCCCATGAGAATACGAGGTCTTGAGCATGGACTCAAAGAAGAGAAAACGTCCTCTTTCATTTCCATATGATGGGATGCACCAGAATCTATAATCCATGTATGAGATGAGGAATTAATTGCAACAAGAGCATGATGATTACCTTTTGCAAGAGCATGATATTATTCCTTCTGCTTCTTGACTCCCTTTGGAATGAAGTTTCCAAGGTTGTGTTGTTGAATTTCCTGTGCCATAAGATTGATATGTTTCTTCATGCAAGTGGATTCTTCATGATTCGGTTTATTGCAGTAAGTACATTTATTTCCCTTCTTCTTCTTCTTGGAATCTGAAGAGTCTTTGGAACTTGAAGAATCGTTAAAGGGTTTGGAATATCCATCTTTCTTGTTCTGTTTCTCCTTCTTGTTCTATTTGGATGATCCTTTTCCATCACGCATGGTGAGTGCATGTGCTTTGGATCCTTGATAAGGCCCATCTGTATGAGTTTTGTTTTCTCTTGTGTGAGAGACTCAATGAACTGAGCCATCGTAGGCATTTTCAAATTTGTTCCAAAAAGACATCTACCATAATGGAAATTGGAGACATATGTAGCATATTCTAGTCCTAGATTGGCTAATATTGTTATAATAGGTTGTTTCTCTTGTGTACACTTGTCAATACCACATTCAACCAAGCTCAAAATCAAATATTTAAATTTAGTAAAGAAATCTTGTATATTATCAAAACTTTTAGGGTCTAAGGTATTCAACTCTACCTCAAGCATATGACCTCACATCTCATCCTCCTTTCCAAAGAGTCCTTCCAAGGTGGTCCAGATCTCGTTTGGAGTCTTTCATACGAAAACATGAAACCATAGATCAGTGGATATTAACTCAAGAAGTAGTCATGTGGCCCCATCCTTATGGTTCACCCATCTGGTCTTCTCAAGCACTGAAGTAGGTTATGTTTCTGTCTCCATCATCAAATTATATAGTCCTTTTCTTTTGAGTTGGAATGCGTCCTTCGTCTTCCATTCAAAATAGTTGTATAGTGTGAGTATAATCAAAAGAATTGATTGAATAAGTTGCATCACCTCCATCCCTGCTATTGACTCTGAAAAGATCCTGAGATTCTGAGATATGAAAGACCTCCATCATGGATTCTGAGATATGAAATACGGTTCTATGACAACTACAGATATGATAAAACAACTATATCTCCTAAAATATGTTGTGGGTTTTGAATACTTTTTGTGAACATGATCATCCCTATGTTATACGTCTCTGGTAAAAATTCTTGCCTGACCTAGATTGCGGATTCTGAGATATCGCAATTTTACTGCAGAAAACCAATTTTTGGAGGGTTGTTGAATCGCCGCACCCTAGAGAAGGGTAAAGTGCGATGATGCTAAACCGTCACACCCTAGTGAAGGAAAAAATGCAATGATTTGCACCTTGGTTGTGTATAGGCCGTGACGATGCCTGGAAAAATAATTTTTCTTAAGTTTGAGTGTGACTGTCGCACGCTTTAACAAAGATAGGCTGTGACGATTCCAATCGTTGAACCTTTCGATAGGGATAGGCCGTGAAGATTACAGAAACTAGGTTTACTCAAGGACTCTTTCTCTCTTCTCTGGCTTATATGGGTTTCTCCAAGTAGCTCGTCTCTAATACCATGTCAATGTTTCATGGAAACCTGCACATGAGACCTAGCTAAAACATACACAAACAAATCTTATCAAGAAACGGAAGAGAGATACACAATGAAGAATGAGAATCAATGTATATTATGATCTAATCAATGATTGAGTGATATTCACTCATATAGGCAATGACATCCTATAATTAGGAATGCATGCATAAAAGTGATGGTCTAAGATTAGAAAGTCTAAAATAGAATTAGTCAGTTAACTCCCACTGAACTAGTATGCTGAAAATAGAAATTTCTCCAACAACAACACCAAGGCATGGGTTGTGTTCTTCACTTTCCATTTAATATAATGCAACAATACATTTATTCCCTATAGAGGTGTCTTAACTTTTATTGTATAACTCCTTGATCTTATACATAGGATTCATTGGTATATATATATATATATATCTGTGTGTGTGTGTGTGTGTGTGTGTGTGTGTGCTTTCTCTCTTTGTTAGTTTGTTCTTCTTAAACAGGTTCACCATCCCGCAAACTCAAAGGATATACAAGGATGACACTAGCGAGGATCAAGCGTCATTTAAAAGGTATGCCACTTGTACCTCTCTAAACTAGTTTATATGACAATGAAGTCTAAGGTGAAGTGTGTATTATGTCTTTTTTTGTTATAGCTTCTTGTGGAAGTTAGGGAGATCTATTTGTGTCCACACTTACCGATTAGTTTGACAACAGGGATGGGAAATGAACCAAAATTTTCTTATGGATATGGTGAACCATACATTCTTTTAGAATTTATACATTGGTGAGCTATAAACCTACACTGACAAATCCATAATATCTATAGGACATAATCAAAAGATTATACATACCTGAATGTTGATTTTTTTAATTTAGCAATCGAACATAAAAATTCATAAAACATTAAACATAACTAGAATTGATGGCTATATAAACTATGTTGAAAGGAGCAATCACACCTGATATGATGAATTGGTTGACAATACAGTTGGAATGGTTGACCCCGCATGTTTCTCTTCAGTTGTATAACCCTCTGTTAGTCTTGAGCTTCTCTCAATTGACGAAGAAAGATCTTAAAGTACCTTCCAAAATCATTCAACCTCCATAAATATCTAAAAAATCAATACAAGTCATATTTGTAGCACATTATTTACTCTAAGATGCATTTTTACAAGAGTGTCAGAACATACCTAAATGAAATCCTCTTGGTTTCGAGAATAATTTATTGAAGCCACATGTCTAATATTTGATCAAAATTCCTCCCTTGATTTGAAGTAGCAACAACGAAGTCAATATTGACTTTGTTGTTGCTCCGTTGGATTGAGGGAGGTTTGCTCCAAGATTAAACGACTCCAATAAATTATTCTCTATTGAATAGGTCTAACCATGTGAAGGTGAAATATCTTATTGCCCCTCCCCCCCTCACATCACTCTCAATTCCAAAATACCCAACATATAAATCTATTGAAATATTTACAGCAAAAACAAACATATATACATACCAATATTCAGAATTCTTTACAATGAAATAAAATGTTTCCTTGATCCATTTGGAGTGAGCTCAATTCTCCTAAGAGAAAAGTAACAACTCTTGCATAACATCATACACTAAACTAAAGCACTTTACATCTAAAAACTAGAGAATGGAAATTGATGTGAAAAGAGGCTTTATTCTATTCCATTGTATGTCTTGGTTGGAGTATTAAAATGTACCTGTAAACATCATAGAACTCATCCCACTTTGATATATAAGTGAAAAATGTTATTTTTCCAATATTTAATCATAAACTCACTCAAAATACTAAAATTAATGCTTTGGAAAATAATAGGTCTAAACTCATATGTAATCATGAAAATGGTCTTAATGTAAGGCTGTGGGAAAGCGGAATATGGTGAAAATATATTTTATATTAAATAGTTATTAAAATATTCATGTACATCATCATGCAAGCCTCGAGAAGATCAAACTTACTAGGCTTCACCAGAGGTAGTTCTTCAAAGAAATCAGAGCGTAAAGGAAAAGCAGTTAGCATAGATAGTAAAGAGTCTTCTAGCGACCCACTAAAAGAATTGATAGAAGTAATCAAAGCCATGGAATTCAACCATGCAAGTCAATTGAATGCCATGCAGAATCACTTAATTGCAATGGAAAGATCACAAGCCAATAGATTTAAGCCTAGGCCAAATAATCAAATATGGAAAAGAAAGGGGCCTCCCCAAGATCAAAGGCCCCTTAATCAGCTATAAGCCACAAATTTGTTGGAGCATGAGGCTCCCCCTTTTTGTAGAGCTTGCAACGATTTACATGAAGAGTCCATTTGTCCTAGGTTTCTTCAGATAAATGAAGCTAGGATGGAAAAAGCAAACAATTGTGTGGGTTATTCATATTATATCAACAATGTGGGTAGGGCACATATAGTCTCAATGGATCATTGGATACAAACAATGGAAAGAAATTAGAATTCAAATGAGGTAATTAAAGAATATGAAAATGTGACTAGATTATGTGGTGAAAAACCCACACCTGAAAAGATCCTTGAGATGGCAAGATTTAAAGGAGTGACATTCCAACGGAAAGGGAATGGGAATCCAACTAAGTATTTTCAGAATATTCCCAAAGAAATCACTCCCCCTCGGTTGCAAAATCTGAAGGAGAAACCTTACGCCCTCCCATTAAATTGCCAAGCCCTAAAACAATATTTCCAATAATAATACACAAAAAAAAATGTGTTATGTTTTGTATGAGTGTTTTCATGATTACAAAATGTATTTTTTTTGTTTCCTTTTGCTTTCTGGATTTCTTCGATTTTGAAAGTTGTGTTTAGCAAGACAATAGTTGACCTTAAATCATGTGACATAGCGAACTCTATTTTAGTACTTTTAGTCGGACTCTTATTCTTAGCTCTATAGTTCCTAATCATTTCATAAATATCTACATCTTCGTTCTCTGGGTGCTCTTCAAAATCTGATTGTGATTGCATCCTCTCACGCAGAGAACACCTAATCGTGGGGTACTCACGGGGTAATGGAGGTTGCTATGATGAGGCGTCACCTAGAAAAGTAAAAATACAAAATTTAGATGGCCAGTTTTTAAATATCATTGAAATAGTTCAGTAATATTAAAAAAACCACCTGTAGTGTCATTATTTACCTAGTGCATTGGTCGGTACCGTTGAAATGGTTGCCTCCGCATGCTCCTCTTCAATTGTATGAGCCTCAAGTACAACATTATCTTCCATTGAGACCAAAAACTTTATAAGGACAATCATAAATGTATAAGTAAAGAAAAATAGAAGTAAAAAATGTATAACTATGAAATTATTAAGTATATGATTAAAATACAACCATATTACCTTCATGTGCTAGCTCGATCGTAGCACCATCTTGGGGCTGCACCCCCGTGGAAAATTGGGACTGCATGGGAGAACCATCTTCTGGTTGCAAACTGCTACCAACACACTGCTCTCCAATACTAGTGCATTTGTTGACAGTGTTACTCCCCTGATTAAAAAAAAGTTGTAAATATTAGTAATATCCAACATGAATGTATTATATTAATAATAAAGGTTAATTTGGATTAAATTTTATTTACCTTATCCTGCAAAGTGGTTCTTGGTATCTGCCCCAATATTTTTCGGTGTTCAACTACAACTTTATAGTTATACTTGTAACCAAGTTGGAGGTCGTCCTCCATGGTTTTAGTACCAAACTCGTCACCTTGCATTGCATAAGAGTATGTATTTTTAATGTTATCCGCTGCAATTACCTAAAAGTTTTAAGACGATACAAATAAAATATTTAGGTACTTACAATTCGTGACTGCAACTTCAAGTAGTCACCCTGGCCTAGCCTGTACTAGCCACATTTGAAAAGCCTTGCTTTTGTTTCCTTTGACGTGTCAGTCAACCTATCATCAAAATTTTCAAGTATGTTAATATATACCACAATTTTATTTACATCGAAAAAAAATTGAAGGTATTGAATTAAAATTGTAATTTACCTTCTAGGACTAGAGGGTGTTTTTCCTTCATCTGTTAATTTCTTCTCTTTTGCATCCTCAATGAGGGCCTTCCACTCCGTCTCTGGAATCATCAAAGGATGATCATATCTATCATTTTATTTCAAGTGCTTCCTATATGTTTCTCGCATATATTTTAAATATTGGCCAGGTGCAGCGATGACCAAGGTCTTATTAAATGTGTCTACACCAAAAAGGCTTTCGAGATAATCCATCAATTATTTTTTGAGGTTGGAATACTAGGAATTCCACCTCTCCTGTATGGTGGGCCCAAAAATTAGAAATGGCTTATCCTCCAAGGACCTATAAAAATCATTATTCCCCACACGCAAAATGATTATATGATTATTAATTTAAAAATAATAATTTAGATGATTTATATTTGTCTACATAGAGAACATGAAACAATTAAAATTTTAAAAATTACCTGGGACTTTAACTTGCTTTAATGGAAGCCCTTCCTCATTGAACATAATGTTCCCTTAAGGGTCCCTGTGTTGGTCACATGTCTTGCTTTAGGAAAATAAACCATATAGTTTTTCAAATCATCGGCCTCATCTCTGTCACCACCTCCAGAGCCTACCTGTGTAGTCACTTCCTCGATGTGCATGTCGTGGCTCCCAACTAATGGTGTGGAAGGTGGAGATCTGGATAGCTACATCTTGGAAGTTATACGATGGATTGCATTGGGACCCTGTGGTGTTTGTGCAATACCACTACTACTATCACCATGCATGTCGGTGTCAAGAGGTTCCAAAAATCTCTATATAAGAAAGATTTTTTTTTTCATTTAGATAATGTAAAAGTTAAAAATCAAGCTTTCATAATTGATATTATGACATAAAAATAAAACTAGTTGAAATTATGGTTATTACCTTATATGTATTAAGCCTTGTCATAACTTCTTTGATCCTTTCTTCTACCTCAGGAGTTTGATCTAGAATATCTAACAAGTGAGCTAGTTCCTTGTTTTCATTATTAATCTTTTTTCTAATTAAAACCATAGGGTCGGGGGATTCATACAAATCCCTTTCACTGAGCGAATCATCATCAACATCATGTTCTGAGGCTAGTTTTGATTTACCACGATCAGCCTGCCACAATACAGTAAAATTAGAACCATGAACATTATCATGAGAAATAAATTCAAATGTATGAGAAATCCTCCCCCTTTATTGACATCCAAGGAGGAATGTTGTTGTTGATAAAAAAAATAGGACACACTAAGTAAACAGACTGAATCTCTCCAAATGTATTAACACTGTAAAGAACATAAGAAAAATCATAAAATATAAGAGTCATTACTTACAGGTTGGTTAAATTAGTATATGTACCACCCCCATAATAGTAGCACTTGTATCTATTCGATTCAAATTGTAATAAATCAATAAATCTTCTCCTGCAGCTATTGATTTTATTGCACATACAAATACATGGTTTCCTTCACACCCCTCAAATACATAATTGGGTCGTGTATTTGTGGTCGCGGGTCCTGTATTGTTTATAAACCCTGCAATATTCCCCGTTGTTTTTGGCCTTCCATCAATATAGATAGTTTCTCCTTTATTTTGATCATTGTCTTTTAGCTGTATATAATTTGTAGACAAGACATATCTTCACATACATTTTGTATATTTGACTATTTGTATCCAATATTTATAGATATAACAGGGTCCGACGTACTCCATCAATTTAGTTAATCCATCGTAATAGACCTTTATGCCATCCATGGAAAATATCCCCAAACCATGTAATGACGATGGAGCAATCTGGTATATCCTTTTGTTTACACAAAAATCAGTGTTTATTTCAAGAAGATACTTGGGTACCCATTGTTTCACTATATATTTGTACATCAATAACACCTCTATGCCTTATATTCTCTCATGATCATAAGAACATGATCCCCCTTTCGAAAGAAAAAATTCCATGCATCTATGGAATTTTCTTCTGTTCATCTCACCTCTAGTTGATCTTCGCCTGTTAGACCTACTAGATGTCTCGCTTTCCTCTATTCTACTTGAACTCCCCTCACTCAATGAATATAGATATGATAAATACCTATTTCCTTGTACGTCCCATAACACCATTAATGATAGAAACATTCAGTCAATCAAGATGTAACACTAGTTCATTACTAGTATCTTGTTGGTATCATAGTAATCTCATAATGATTACCATAGTGTTACTCTTTCACAATTGCATTATTCTCTATTACTATTGGTATAATATCTAGGAATTATAGGGGATTTTTTGGAGTCAAATGACACATGCCAATAAGTGGAGGTAATAGGACACAATGCTAGTTGGAATACCCTGGAACTGATGCCATTAGACACAGACTCAATCCTAAGGGGTCACAATCAATGTAACGATAAGGAAACAATCCTCAATTAAATTTGAGAGAATTATTAAGATGCACACCCACTATACTTTAGTTGATATACATGTCTATTGTCATACTAAATATGTGAGACCCATTGTTTGAATGTGCCAAGTCACTGGTAGCTCACTGCTCTGCATCACACGTACCATATCCTGCAATAGAGGAACAACATCTTAGGTGAAAACCTGGGGCATCCTTCAAAGAACCATGTCAGGGGCATCGCGATAAAAAAAAATATGAAATCAAGTAAAGCCAATTTTCATAAGATATACTACTCCTTAAATCATAATCAAAATATTATACATACCTAAATGGTAATTTCTCAATTTAGCAATCGAACATGCAACAAAAAAATTGAGGTGATGCTCAACATCATGCCTCATACATGGCGAATAAAAATGTTGTTGTAAACTTGCAACTATATTTAATGTGACAAAATGCCCAACCAACTTCAAGAAATGAGATTACCAAATCAATAAATCCCTAGGTTCACTTGCAAGTGAGCACATCCTATCAAGTCAATACAAAAGATCTTTATTCATATGAAAATCGATCGAATTAATAATAAGTCTTGTTTAGGTAGTGTGGTATCCTTATTGAATGGTTTCATAAAATTTCACAAAATTTATGTGTTTATTGTAGAACTCTTGCTAGTGTTCTATATCACACCTTTTTTTGTTAAGAACCACTGCGAATGCAATTGGTGGTCGACTCGAATAGTAGTCTACATTTTTATCTATTCAATGTAAATGTTTTATAACCAATTGGAATTTCTATAAGAAATTCCATTTCATATGTGGTGTGTTCTCAATTTTTCTCTAGGTCTGTAGTGGCTTATGGTTAGATTGAATAAAAATTTATTTTTCCTATACATAGTGTCTCCTCCTATACATAGTGTCTCCACTAGTGAACTAATTAAGAAATGGAGCACATATCTCTATCATAACTTCAAAAGTTGTGGATTGTGTCATTTAATGTCTCTAAGTAAAACACAATGGAATGGCATTGTTGTGTCAGAAAAATACCTATCCCATAGTCATATGCATCATCTTCTATATCAAAAGGATGAGCAACATATAGTAGTGTAAGAATAGGTGTAGTCCATAGCTTCAACATCTTCACTTCTTCAAAAACATGTTGTTGCACCTTGGTCTAGATGATGAAGCCTTGTTTCCTCAAATTCCCTCTTAATATTAACATCGTAGGGTTGAACTAGTGAAGGAAAGAGAGGTGAGAGGAAACAACTATTATGAGGGAGGGTAAAATTTGAAAATGATAGCCTACAACTAGTGAGCGCATTAGAGGTGGAATTATTGTGAGGTGACATGATTGAAGACATGAATTGATGATGTTAAAAGGAACCATCAAAGGCATTGATGATGGTGAGGTGATATTATCAATATTTTGAAAAGGAACCATTGAATGCACTAATATTAATTGTAAGGTGACATTATTGAGGGCATGTGCCATTGATTCTAGCTGAAAGGAATCATTGAAGGAATGAGGTGAATATGTTAGCATGGGGATGGAAAAGGAACCATGATTTTCTTATGGATATGGTGAACCATACATTCATGTTAGAATTTATCCGTTGGTGAACCATACACCTACACTGAAAGATACATAATATCTATAGGACATAATCAAAAGATTATAAATACCTAAATGGTGATTTTTCAATTTAGCAATCGAACATGCAACAAAAAAATTGAGGTGGTGCTCAAGATGATACAATGCATGATTTTATTTCATAATGTTTTCGGATTCAATAGCCTAGGTAGATATTGACCCTTATGTTTCTCAGTGTTCCATGGATCCTTCCCCAACACCAATACTTGATTTAAACATGTGTTTTATGATATTTCTGGTCCATTACCAGAATGGGTGGAGTGAGATTCTTATGTTGTCTAGTTGTGCAACACTTCCCACTGACTTGACCTTGTACCAAAATTGAATTCTATAATGTTTTAGGTCCAAGAAAATACCATGTAGAATTGAAGTAATGAGACATGGAATACAAATGGGATGAAATATGATTAAAAACACAAGATTTCTCTACATGGTGTTCATTCAAGATGAGACAAGGATGGCACATATACATAGTGGGTGAAGATAAAACATTGATGTGAATAGTAAATAGAGACTGTTGGTCACTATAATTGCTTAATTGATTCAAACAATCAATTGATACATAAATTATAAACCCAGGGAAGTCTTTTATTTCAAAGATAACCACACACTATATATGCTCAATTCCAAAAAGCAACTTAGTGTTGTAGTAAAGAAACTTGTACTAATCACACTTGCTTGAATAAACTGAAGCTCTGAATTGAATCATAGGAAAGTAACTCCCCTATTGCAAATCTTTTAAAGTTCAATCTAAGAATCCTGGATTACATTAAAATAACACTTGCAATGGGAAAGAACAACTATTCTACAATCAGAGAATAGGACCCTTACTCTCAACAGATACTTCAGCACTAACACTCTTTCATGAAAACAGTAATGCAAAAAACAATTAACTCTATCTAACAGAGAACAAAGCCACCTAGTTCCTTCCCTTCTAAGCAGGAACCTTGAGCCTTATTTCTGTTTTAGCACACTTGTGAGGTTGAGGCTTATAGAGAACAGGGAAGTCTGATCCCTTCCTTTCTGAGCAGGGATCCTTAACCCAGTTTCTGACTAGCACAATTGCAGAAATAATGGAAGTCTACAGAGAACAGGATGTTTTGGTTCCTTCCTTTCTGAGCAGGAACCCTTAACCCAATCCCTGGCTAGCACACTTGCAGAGGTAAATGAAATCTACAGAAGACAAGGTGTTTTGATTCCTTCCTATCTGAGAAGGAACCCTTAACCAAATCTCTGGCTAGCACGCTGACAGAAGTAAATGAAGTCTACAAGAGACAAGGTGTTTTGATTCCTTCCTGTCTGAGCAGGAACCCTTAACCAAATCTCTGGCTAGCACGCTGGCAGAAGTAAATGAATTCTACAGAAGACAAGGTGTTTTGATTCCTTCCTGTCTGAGCAGGAACCCTTAACCAAATCTTTGGCTAGCACACTGGCAGAAGTAAATGAAATCTACAGAAGACAAGGTGTTTTGATTCCTTCCTGTCTGAGCAGGAACCCTTAACCAAATCTCTGGCTAGCACAATGACATAAGTGAATGAATTCTACAGAAGATAGGATATTCTGATTCCTTCCTGTTTGAGAAGGAACCTTTAACCCAGTCTCTGATTAACCTCATAAAATCATCATGCAAGATTGCTGATAAAAAGAATTACAAATTCCATTCAATAAACTAAGACAGAGTCAGTAGTGTTTCAGCAAAGAGGAATCCATGACAAACAGTGTTTCAGCAAACGACAGTTAAACAAAGCATAAACATAATTTGTACTAACACACTTCTAACTAATGGGTGAATATTGTGAAGAAGGTGGGCCCTCCCTTCTCACAAGATTCCCCTGAAACGAAAAGCTAGAGAAAGATACTCAAAGCAGTCTTATATTCATCTGTCGAAATATCACATTACAAATTGGAAAAATAGAATACGTCCCGCTTCTCTGGAGTTTCTTCAATACAAAAAAACTTCGATCCCTCGAATGGTGATTTCCTCTAATTTAAAGAGGAAATCCCTTCGATATAATAATTACAATGCATATCTAAATCCTATCCTAAATCGGATCTTCTTTCTAAATCAACATAGGATGTCCTAGTCTCACGCAACCAAATGCTATTATAGGAACTGAACGAGGTATTTTTGTTACGGCTGGTGTAACAACTTCTTCTCATTGATGCTGCTGTTGTTTCAGCATCGCAATTCGCGGGCCGTTTCAGCCACGTGAATTGTGCTCTGACTTCATTTACCACTGACTGTGGCGGCTTCCTTGTGTTTTAGCATCGTCGGTTCTGGCGGTTTCCTCTGTGTTTCAGCATCTGCAACTCTGGACTGTGTAACAACTGCGTGTTTCAGCATCTGTGACTCTGGACTATGTAACAGATCTATGTTTAAGCATATACGTCCTTGAACTATAAGGCAGCTCTGTGTTTCAGCATCTGCGACCTCGGATAGTATAGCAGCTCCGTGTTTCAGCATCAGTTCTGTGTTTCAGCAACAACGACCTTGGACAATTTTGTGTTTCAGCAATAGGCCTCAAATGCTAATCTGCAGTTTTGGA
This sequence comes from Picea engelmannii, assembly GCA_009831015.1. Classification (NCBI taxonomy): domain Eukaryota; kingdom Viridiplantae; phylum Streptophyta; class Pinopsida; order Pinales; family Pinaceae; genus Picea; species Picea engelmannii. Next base: position 468,093 of record ML776575.1, on the reverse strand, counting down.
CACTTATGCATTTCTAATCAATGGTTAAGTACGAGAGTGATGTAAAATGTTATGCAAAACAGATTAAACATATAGTAATGAGAAGGGATGTTGTATACCTTTGAGATGATAAGATAAAGAGATAGTATGAGTCTAAATGTAGGTAATCAAGAGTATAATGGTGGAAAAAAGTATAGGCAAAAAGGTACATTGTGTGGTCCTAACATCCCCCCCAACTCAAGGTGTTTCATGTCCTCAGGCAACTCACTCTGAATCAGAGTCTGGATACCTACTCTGATCATGTAAGTTACTCAAGCTGTAACTCTGGGAGGTACTATCTGTTGGCGTTCTGAACCCTTGCACCTGCTGCAATCTTTGCCATGTTGTTGTTTCTACCTTCTTAGGTAGCTTATAACTGACTTGATACCTTTCTATTGGCAACCAGAGACTGGGAAAATAAAACCGGTACCCTATCCAATTTTCAGCACAATGTCTCATACACTGGATATAATTGGGTATCCTGGAAATTGCAACTTCTAAGTTGGCAGGACCGAAAGGACTGTACTGTTGTCTTTTCTCCGTGGATTGTTGCCAAAACAGGTTATTGGCCTGGAGGGAAGGAATCTCTATGGATCTGATAAGGTGTTCACAACCCTGAAGCACTTCTGATTGTAGCTGCTGAACATGTTCAGTCACCCTTGGTTGTTTTAAGAACTCATAATACTGTGAGATAAAGGTATATTCCCTTTGTGGTTCTAGTCTAATCCAGAGGAGGCGATTATCTTCATTGTTCTTGGCAGCCGAAAAGTCACCTTGCCAAATGATTTGATTAAGGAGAAAGGAAGTAAATGCTCGAAGTTGAACATCCCCAACAAGAGGATTTATGTTTAGCAACCTGTTTTCTGGAATAGCCTCATTATGGAAGTATGCCTCACAGAGGAGGTGTTGATCCCTGGTAGAGACAACTACAAAAGTTTTGATAAAATCTGTTGATTGAATGACTTCATGGGGTTTACCTTCTATAATGGACTTAATCTGAAACCATGTAAGTCTCTCCTTCTGCTGACTCATTTCTCCTCTTCCAAATCAAGTGTTTGACATGTGCCAAGTGTCCTCCTGATGTCGTTTACAGGCACGACATAGGCATCATGGAAGTATGCTTCCATGACACTTGCGACACTTGTAAGCAAAATGCGACACTTGCTACCTTTGTAATGACAACACTTGCGACACTATCAAAGTGAGTAATTTCGATGTGTAACAAATGTAAATTTATAATTAAAAAAAATCATGAAAAAATAGTGCATGTATAAAACAATATAAAAGTTTGAGAATACCATAAATATTAAAATAGATAATGAATGTATATATAGATAATTACTATGGGACATATTCATTTGATCCCCCATCCACATGCCCATATTTTCTACAATGTGTTTTAGTTGTTGCTATTAAAACTCTTTTGGGATGTCTAGTACAACAATTTTTGCAAGGGAAATAACATTTACTATCAACCTTTTCACCCTCTTTAATTTTTTTTGCACCTCTAATGTTTTCTAACATTCTTCCCCATAGACATATACTGAAAAAAATACATGTTTTTTGTTCTCCAAGAAGACCGGCTTATACCCTTTTTGAATTATCGTTATTATAGAAATCTTGTCGCAACATACGTAAAATGAAACATATTTCGAGATTTTATAACGTCACAATTCCGACGATCATTGACCAAGTCAAAGTTGACTTGGTCAAATACTAGGTGACCGTTGGGATGGGGAAAACCTAGTTTCCATAACGTCGCAAGTGCGATGAATATTTCACCAACGTTGCAAGAGAGACAGAAAAGCAATGTTGTTGCAAGAGGGACGTCCTCCTACCTTCATCGCAAGAGTGACACGTTTTTGTAGTACATCGCAAGAGTGATGTTATCAAGCAATATGGAGAAAAAAATTTAAAATTTCCTCTATTTTTGGACAGTATGGCCAATTTTTTCTATAACATCGCAAATAGAACGTTGAAATTTTTCCAATATGTACTAGTGAATGCAACCGACAATTCGTCCATCTGAGTCCCTATTAGAGTTTTATCATGAGTTGCAACTCACCTCCTCAAGCCATTCATGGACATGTTGTAAATTTGGTCCAGGGGCATAAAATCCAAACTGAGCATCATAACAGAGATCCATAAGCTCCCAAATGTTTATTTAGCAAAGGCCCATGTGACTACACTACCCATAATCACCCGATACAGAGTTATTGAAATTCAACCTCTTGTTCAGAAATTAGATTGAGCCTCATTGAGAAAAACACTTTTTTGGGCAACAAAATGACAGTGGAGGGGCCTCAATAGTTGAATCCTGGTGCCCTAGATCAATTGTAACTGATGGTTTGTCCATCTAAGTTTTGGTTAGAGTTTTATCATGAGTTGCAACTCGCCTTCTCAAGCCATCCAGGGACATGTTGGAAATTTGGTCTAGGGGCATAAAATCCAAACTGAGAAGCATAATGGAGTTCCATAATCTCTCTCATGTTTTTTTGGCCAAGGCCCATGCTCCCACACTACCCACAATCTCTCGGCACAATATTTTTTAAAATCAACCTCTTTTTCATAAATTTCACTATGCCTCACTGTGCAAAACCCTACTCTTGGTGATCCTCCAACAAACTCTTTTCTGGGAAACAAAATGACAGTGTAGGGACCCCACTGGCTAAAACATGGTTCCCTAGATCCAATGCAATTGATGGCTCATCCATCAAAGTCCCAGTTAGATTTTTATCGTGAGTTGGAACTCTCCTCCTCAATCCATTCAAGGACATGTTGGAAATTTGGTTCAAGTGAATAAAATCTAAAATGAGAAAAATAAAAGAGTTGTAAAGCTCCCACACACATTTTTGGCCAAGGCCCATGTGAACACACTATCCACAATTACCCAACATAGTATTCTTTAAAATCGACCTCTTCTTTAGAAATTGCACTATACCTCATTCAACAAAACCGTACTCTTGATGATCCTCCAAAAAATGGCTTTTAGGGAAATGAAATGATAGTGGAGGAGCCCCACTAGCTAATACCTAGTGCCATAGATCCAATGCAACTGACAGTTCATCCATCTAAGTCTTCATTCATTCAAGGACATGTTCGCATTTTGGTCTGATGGCATCAAATCCAAACCAATAAACATAAATGAGTTTTGTAAACTCCCAGACATATGTTTGGCTAAGGTCCATGCAACCACACTACCCACAATCACCTGACATGGGTTTATTGAAAATCGACCTCCTGTTCAAAAATTGCACTACGCCTCATTGAGAAAAACCCTAGTCCCGATGATCCTCCAAAAAAATATTTTATTTTCAACAAAATGATAATGGAGGGCCCCCACTAGCTAAAACCCAATTCCATGGATCTAATGCAATCAACGGTTCATATATCCAAGTCACAATTAGAGTTTTGTCATGATTTATAACTCGCCTCCTCATGGCATTTAGGGACATGTTGGAAATTTTCTTCGGGGACATAAAATACAAACTAAGAAGCATAAATAGTTTCTTAAGCTCCCACATGTTTGTTTTTCCAAGGCCCATGTGCACACGCTACCCACAATCACCCAACACAATGTTCTTGAAAATCGCCCTCTTGTTCAAAAATTGCACTATGCCTCATTGAGAAAAACCCTAGTCCTTGTGATCCTCCAACAAGTGATTTTTGGGAAACATAATGATAGTGGAGGGTCCCCATTAGTTGAAACTCGTTTCCCTGGATCTAAGTCAACCAATAGTTCATCTATCTAAGTCTTGGTTAGAGTTTTATCATGATTTTTAACTCGCCTCTTCAAGCCATTCATGGATATCTTGGCAATTTGGTCCAAGAGCATAAAATCCAAAATGAGCAGCATAACAAAGTTCTCTAATCTCCCACACAATTTTTTGGCCAATCCCCATGTGACCATGCTACCCATAATCACTCGACACAAACTTCTTGAAAATCGACCTCTTGTTCAGAAATTGCACTATGCCTCATTGATGAAAACCCTATTTCTGATGATCCTCCAAAAAACGTTTTTCCAGAAAATGGAATGACAATGGAGAGGCTCCACTAGATAAAACTTGGTGCCCTGAATATAATGAAACTGACAATTCTTCCATCTGAGTCATGGTTATCTTTTTATCATGAGTTGCAACTCGCCTCCTCAAGCCATTCAAGGACACGTTGGAAATTTGGTCCAGGGGCATAAAATCCAAACCGAGCAGCATAACAATGTTTTGTAACATACCACACAGATTTTTGTCCAAGTCCCATGCAACCACACTACCCACAATCAACCAACACAACGTTCTTGAAAAATTACCTCTTGTTCAAAAATTGCACTATGCCTCATTGAGAAAAACCCTTGTCTCGGTGATCCTCCAACAAACATTTTTCCAGGAAACTGAATGACAGCGAAGGGTCTCCACTAGTTGAAACCCAGTGCCCCAGATCCAATGCAACTGATGGTTCATCCATCCAAGATCCAGTTATAGTTTTATCGTGAGTTGTAAATATCCTCCTTAAGACATTTAGGGACATGTTGGAAATAGACCTACACCTAAACCATCACCATGACATAGACCTAGACCTAGACCTAAGCCATGAACAAGACCTAGATATAGAAAAATACCTAGAAATATACCAGTACCATGACCTATTCCATGACATTGACCATGACTATACAATGAACTAGAACATGGAAAGACAAGGCATGGCAAGGCATGCCATGGAAAGGCAATGTCTAGGTATAGGTCTAGGTCTAGGTATGGAAATGCAAGGAAAGGAAATGCAATACAAGGAAAGGAAAGCCAAGGAATGAAATGACAAGGCTAATCAAGGTTAGACATGGCAAGGAAAGGAAAGGTCTAGCTCTAGGTCTAGATGCTATATCTTGTTATAAAAGTTATTGAGTTGAACAATTAGTTTTTATTTCTTTGATTTTAAATAAGGCCTCGAAGTTATGTTTTTTTTTCACGCAATCCAAAAGAAATTATGGAGCACTAGTATAATGAGACTACAACATAAGGATGGAACATAAACCTATTTAGTGACATCCCTTTCTATGTAAATCCTATTAATTATGATAATCCATGTTTCACAACTATGAATATACCTAATATATGAATAAATAGATCTTATGTAATGACATTGAAATTCTCATGCAAGTATTTTTATCTAAGATAGATGGGATAACAAGTTGTTGAATTACATGCTCAATGAATCCTTTTATTGTAAGTTTTAGGTGTAGGTATGATACACCTAAACCGTCACCATGAATTACATTATTTTTTTATTAAATTAACTTGAAAACAAATTTATTAGAAGTTAATTGACTTTGGAAATAATTTAATGATTCTTATTATTGGTTCCTGGTGTCTTAACTAGGATGGGAATTAAGTCTTTTGTCAAATTTAGTTCCTTGAGAACCATTAATTGCATATGGATTTAGCACTTAGCAATGTTTTCCACAGTAAGAGATTCATTAATGTGTAACACAAGTATTTATAGTCACTTTATAAAAACAAACTATTCTTACTTACATAGACTTCCTTAACACTTCAAAAATTAAATGATCAAATTAAATAAATTATTACAATGATTAGTGAAATAATACACTCAAAATATATTTAAATACTCAACCAAATTGAGAAATAATTTATTTCATTTCATCAAAATTTCATAAATCTATCCAAATTTTGTGAAAATAGTTGCTAGAACCTAAAGCATCTTTGTATAGCCTTCAACAAGCATCTCCTATAATAAGTGGATATATTGAATATTGTAAAGGTAATTGTAGTTTCTACTAGTTGAATGTAAGTTATTTAATGTAAAAACTCATCAAAATATGCATTGATGTGTTAAGTGATCCTTCTATCTTTCGATCTATGAGTTTCTCCTTCGAACTATTGAAAAAAAATATTCAATTTATCATACTAACAGATCTTAAATTGAATCTTATAGGATATTTTCATTTTGACATTTCATATTCTCATCATGTCTTCATTATCCCAAAGCCATCCATAATCCAAAAGTGTGCATTTCTTTCAACTCATGAATTATTTTGTTCATTTTCATTTTCATGATGTTCATGTAGGTTTCTCCCTTTATAAAACGATGTAGATCTATGTTTCCTAAGAATATCCTTGTAGTAGTATTTTTATGTGGTATTAGTTCTTATAAGAATATAGATACAAAGTTGTTTCTAATTATTGTTTCTAAGAGATATATTTTGAGAATAGATATGTTTAAATCCATTTAGAATAGATTTATGTCTTGCAATTTCATATATAACATAAAACCGTGGAAATCAAAACACTTTGAAATTCATACATTCAACAACATAAAATGCAGAAACAATGAGATTCATAAAAAATGTTCCTTGAAATGTACACACATGTGCGCGCGCGCGCGCGTGCGCATGTGTGTGTGTGTGTGTGTGTGTGTGTGTGTGTGTGTGTGTGTGTGTGTGTGTGTGTGTGTGTGTGCGTGCGTGCGTGCGTGCGCGCGCGCGCACGTGCGTGTATTTGTGTGTGTGTGTGTGTGTGTGTTCAACATCATCTAAATTGTATGTTTTTTACAAAATGGCACATCGTGCCCAATATAAAAATGACAACAAGTTCCCTAACATAGAAAAAAAACAACCATATGGTGGTCTAGTGATCCATATTATTTTCAGAACAAAATGAAGATAGAGATATAACAATCAAATATACAGAGATATTTTAATAAAATAAGAGATACAATAATGCACAATTTGTATTAATAAGAGCAATGTACAGAAACTGTAAAATTACAGAGTGAATGACTCACTAGAATGGTGGCAGCTTATCTCTGAGAAGTGATGTGATGGCTACGCTAATTCACAAGAAGATGATGATGCTTACAATGATGCTATAGATTCCTTTTTAACATTAAAAAAAAATCCAAAACCCTAACACCAGAAGATAAAATTCCAAAAGGTTTGTGGGCCCCGATGGGGGTAGTTGATACGTCAACTTTCCAAGGGCGTAACTTTTTCATACGATCTTTGTTTGGGGCGCACGGTAGATCGTTGGAAATTTCTATCCGAGGACTACACATTTTTCCATCACCCTATGGATAAATCCTATAGTGTGATTGTGGCGGGCCAAAAAAATGTTGTTTAGGGCCTCAAAACAACCCCAAAAGTTTAGGACTCGAAAAGATGTAGAAAAACTTCCAAGGTGGAAACCCCTATTTTGAGATAGCAGAATAGGTGTTTGGCCATCGATTTCCACATGAATAATTATTCCCCCCTTAGAAAGCAATGGTATCCATTGTGTCAATTTCCTGGGGAAGATTTTATTGAATATGAACCTTGGTGAGTTGTTTTCCTTGCTGAAGAAGTTGTCCTACTTATCTTGGTGAATGTCTTTATGAACATATTGTTGGTAGGGTTGGATATATTTAACCAATATAGGTGCATGATGTTCATGAATGTGGGAGGACTCTATTTGTGAAGATGTAGCATGAATATCATGAAGGGATTTTTTATAACTTTTCTTGACTGGACAGTGTGGAGGCACCCTTATAGGTGCATGTTGTGGTGGGAAATCCCCCTACAGACTAGAAATTAGGGTTATATTTTTCATGCAGATATGACGAAAAAAAATCTACTTTCTACCTTCATCCCAAACTTAATCCCCATTTCTTTTAAGTAGATACATGGTTAGACCAACATACCTTGTTTCGGGCATTCGATGTCGTTCCCTCTTCACTCTTGATCGCTTGTTAGCAGCTCTCCTCCCAAGGCTGACCTACATACAAAACAAACAACAAACTATACATGCATCTTACCTATAGATTAATGGGTTAGAGATTCAAACATATACTCAATGAACTATGAAGAACTCATATAGTGGGATGGGAAAAACATTTCTTTATTAATCTTAATGAATCAACTTACAATGTCGATATTGGCCATCACTCCGCAAAACTGATCCTGGGCTCCTCTTCAAATGTCCTCCAACTTCTTTGCTCTGTATTGCTCCTTGCACACGGATGGCTAAAGGGTTGGGACAATGGGAATATGAAATTGAGTAGAGTTTCTTTACTATTATTCTCCTCCTTCCAAATGGTACCCCTACCCCTTCTTTTATAGGCTAGAAGGAGCTAGGTATTTAGTCGAACCCTTGGCCATGCATGGACGTAAGTTTTACTTAACTCACCCAAAGTTGTGTGTTTCATTAGCAACTTTCCTTTTTCTGTGCTTTTGTAGGTACATGCAGGTTGTTTTAGGTCATCTAGCATGTACACACGTGCAATAATGGAGTAGGGCACATGGGCCTTTATAAAAGAGGTTTTTTAAAGAGTTGTTCATCATTTTTTTGGCAAAGAAGGAATCATAGATGGCTTGCTACCAGGTAATCATGTCTAGTGCAAATTAGGGCTATAACAGATTCCCCCTAATGTGTGAGGTTAGAAGAGCATCTGATGGTTGAAATACATTTCCAATATTTACTGATGTGCCAAACAATTGAGCCCAAGGATCAGGAACCAGGAGGCGTCGTCTGCAAAATAACAATTGTCTCACCGAGGCGAGCATACCCATGCTCGGGATAAAATAGAATCATGGCTACCAATGAAATACACTGTAGATCCATGTCATATAAATATATAAAGAGTAACCACGAACAATACACAGTGGAGCTACATCTCGAAATAAAAAGGATATACATATAGAGTATCCATCTTCTAGAAGCTGATACGGCCTCATGGCTGGAGATGAGGTTCTCAGAGCTCGAGAAACAACCTCAAAATATTCAAAACTCAGGTAGGAGTGTAATATGAGTGTACGACTACACTACGTAGAGGTCTTCGATGGTTCATCGGTCATGGACTAGATAATCTTGATGATCAGACTGAAAGCTTCCTTGATTTAGAACAAGGACTTGATTGGACATTCATGATGGCCAGGTATGAGGGAAAGATAGAAACTGCAAAGGGGACGACTCAGGCTTGGTGAAAAAATTCCCTTGCACAACAACATGAAAAATGATGAGACTCAGGCAGCATGGCATTAACATAAGTTTACGAGGCAGGAGGCAACACAAACTCTCCATATGTTTGGAAGAATAACTAAAGGGAGGAGGACTCAGCTCTATGTAACGAGAACAACTTCCTAAGGTCATATTAAATCGTAGGGTTTGATGAACAAATGGATAGATGTGCTTTATCCAAGGGTGACTAATTACGCTGCCAATAAAGAAAATGTTTTTCCCTTCCTCTTTTTGGGGTATATTTGATTTTTTTTGTCTTTTTGCAATAATTTTGGAAAAAAGAAAAAAATAATGTTACGTTACAAAGGAGGATCGAGTGTCGCCAATGTACTAGTTCCAAGTGCATGGAACATAGGGATGCTCAAGGCGAAGGGACATATGCAAGAAAATGACCCTTGGGAAAAATTCTCCAGGGGCCAAAGGTGTGGAGACACAAAGGAAAAGTGCTACAGGGCTTGCATATAAGGCATGCTTCAATTGAGAGCAACATGGAGTCGGCATTAGGCCAAAGATGCAGGTATGAAAATGCAATTAATAAAACACACAATGGTAACGTCCTTAGATGTAAGTTTAACGATCCCAGAGAAGGTAAGCTCGGTGGTTTTTCATATTTAGAGAGTCTGAAAAAACATAAAAGGAGACTCCATTGGGGTACCTTTCTCGAAGGTAGTCTAGTCGTTTTGAAAAAGGGATAAACTATCACCGACAAGACATCTATTCAAAACCATTTTAACGAGTGTGATAAAGACAAGATCACTCGACCATTTTTTCACTTTTAAGGAGTCTGAAAAAAGATTAACTATGGACTCCGTCAGGAATGTTCTTCTAGACCATTTTAACGAGTGTGAAAGAATAAGGTCACTCGACGATCTTTTCAATTTTAGGGAGTCTGAAAAGAGATTAACTATGGACTCCGTGGGGGTTCCTTTTTTGTAGATTTAGTCCCTCGGGCCTGAAAAAGGGTTAAAATTATACCTGAGGAAACTCTTCTAGAGAACGAAAGTTCCTTAGAGTATAACTTTGTTCGTATAGTTGACCGTCCAGACCGAAAAAGGTGTAAACTACCATCGGACAGACGTGACTTCAAATTTCAGTTTAACGAGCGTGAAAGGCCAGAAGATCGCTCGACAATCTTTTCATGTTTAAAGGGTCTGAAAAGGGCTTAAAAGAAGACCTGTTATGTTTTTTGGGAGTCCCAAGGGTGAGTTCAAGAGTGAAAAAGAATCATGCAAATGAGGCTCAAACTCGTAATCAGGAAAAATAACTAGGACACTCGAGCCTACAGTGATTAGAGACAGCATAGACACCATAATGCAACCAGCATCTACCTAGGGCATCCATGTTCCAACAAGATCTACCACCAACTCGCGACACTTCTAAAGAAGCAATAATGGTTACGTGTAGCAACCTGATGGGATCGATCCTATGGCAGAGGAATAAAGACAACGAGATACAAAAGTCAGGGTAGAAACCTAACCTACATGCTCAAGTTGGTCATCTAAGATTTTTCCATGAATCGTCAAAAATGTCCCAAAACTCCAAAAAACTTCCCCGATACCTGATCAAACCCCTCCCATGCACCTTTTGAATAACTCTAAATGGTTTTTGGTGTAAATAAAATGATAAGGGAGGCCAAAAAAATGACAAAAAGAGGCCAAAAAGTCTATAAATAGAAGCTGGTAGCTCATTATCACCATTGTTGATTTGGAAATTGACTCTGGAGCCAAAAAAATCCATTTTGCAAAAGTGGTGATTCCGAGAGCTACAGTGGACGAAACAAACTTTTGTCTGGACCAAATAAGTACAAACTCCCCCATATTGCAATTTAAATCTTTAATTTTGTTTTGGGTTCCATTTTTTAGGGGGGTGTTGACCTTTAAAAGGTTGACCCTAGGTCCACATGGGTTGTCTCTAGACAGGACGCGTGTACATTTGAGAAGAGTAAAGATTGCACGCGTGTACACATGACTGTTAGCATTACAACCCACATGGACCTCCCTTAATGAATAAAAAGAGTTATAAAGCAAGGGCTAACCCTCCTAAACTTTGGTGTTTGGCAGGATGTATGTTCACTGGAGAGAAAGGGAGAATGAAGAAGTTAGTAAGGTGGTTGGGGAAGATCCCAATGTTGTGGCCACATTGATGCAATGTGGGTTACTGAAGTTTTAATTATGTCCTTTTATGCGAGCACAACCTAGGCTACTGAATGCCTTGGTTGACTACTGGCATCCTGATGCACATGATTTTATGTTAGAGGGGTAGTCACTGGTGCCCACCACCGAGGATTATACTTTTTGACTAGCCTCTCAAGGAGAGGGGAACCAGTCAACTTTCGAACGTTTCCATTGGGGCCGCATAACATAGCAGAATTGATAGCCCTTTACTGTGAGGTTGGTACAAACTGATCAAGCTCACAGGTGCCCATAAGAAATATCACTGACTTATTGCTGCAAGCGATTGTATTGCTCATTGGGTGGAATACTGGTTCTATGGCCTTGCATCAGGCATCTCATGCATAAATGAACTATGTCCTCTAGTGCTTGAACGCACAATTTTTTTACTGGAGTACTACATTGCTTGAGTGTATGAAGAGGTAGTTGACAGATTATCGATTGCGGACACAGAGGAACTTCAGGTTCAGGACTGTTTTGTGTTTGTTATTCTTCAAGAGAGTTCTGAGATTTAGTCCTCGAGTAGTGGTACGAGGACATTAGGACTATTTTCCTGCGATGTGTAGATATGCAGTATTTCTGCCACGACAGGGTGGTGGAAGGACTAACAAGTCCTTCGATGATGAATTCTTTGCCTGGCTATCGCGACAGATCTCAGTTATCGAGGATTACCCATATGCAAGGATTGATTTTTTGAGGGATCCTGAGATACCCGTACCTCCTGGTGAGGAGCGAGGATAGATGGGTAAGTCTCCATATTTATAGTTGTTTTTATTTTTTGTGAAGCATATGTAATTTTTGTGTCGTTTTTGTTACATATCATTTTTTTATATGCTAGAGTATTTGACGAATATGTGTTTTTTGTATGCAGATGTGGGACCAGTGCGACCTATTGACTATGCAAGGAACAAGCGTCATCCTCGGCTAGGGGCCACACCTGCCGCTGCTGAGGGACCAGCAGTAGCAAGAAATCTTCCAACCAGGGAGGCTGAGAGGGTGTTGAGGAGAGTCGAGTGGAACTTTACTGCACTCACCTACCCAGTCCCTATGGCAGAGATTGAGGATCTGCCACCATCCATGCAGCCTCATGTAGTGGGGGCACCTTGAACGTGGGTCCAATTGTTTCGGTGTTTAGCCAATGCTGTGGATCAGTATAACATGGCCCACAGGCCCTGACCCTAGTTAGACATTTTACGTGCCACAAGCACTACTTGTATATATTTTTTGAGGGCATAAGCCCCGTGACTTGTTATTGGTCATATTTTTGAGGCGCTTGTGTCCATCAGTATACTCTAGTAACTTTATGATTATATATGGATTTTTGTGTCTTTTGTGTTGTATGGATCATGTGTGAAAAAATGTATTTACATGTTTATGTGAATTTCCTTTCATGTGTGTGCAAGATGCCAATCTAAAATGTGATTATCTAGAGTATCTGTAACTTGGTTTAATCTCCTAGGAACATGAAAATATGTAATATAATCAAAGTTTCGTTCTAAGAGATGTACCCTAAGGAATCGTCGGTGTAAAGTCGGATCCTGAACCTGGTAAATTCTATTTAACTGAGACACAACCAGCTGAGCATCGAGATAGACCCAAAGATGAGAGATACCAAATGACAAGGTGTCATGAAGCAACTTAATAACTGCACTATACTCGACAACATTATTTGTGGTGTCACCTAAGAATATACCTCCAGAAGATAATAACTGGCCTCAAGGTGTAAATATTGCCCAAGATGTGGAGGCGAGCCTCAGAGTGTGTCAGATAGCACCATCTACGTACCCAATGAACACCTCGTATTCACTTGACATCTGCCACAGTAACGAAAGATAGCATCAACATCACATCCATAACACTAAAAGAAACTAGAAATTAATAGTACAAAGACTATACATATGTTACAAAAAGTTACCCACGGTGAACTGCCTATGAGTAATACTTTTTGACGTAGAGCCCATTTTGAGGCTCCACCAAAGCATTCCCTTCAAATTCAACCAGGTGATAAGTGCCCTTTTTTAAAATCTCTTTTATGATGAAAGGTATGAACCATATGGGTTTGAATTTTCCTACCACCAGAGGGTCCTTATATTGTTCATAGACCAGGACAAGGTCGCCGTCAGAGAAAATCTGAGGACGAACAAACCTATTATAATAACACTTGACCTTATGTTTGTGAGCCTCGTTGGCCAGGACTACGTCATGACATTTCTCATTGAGTTTCTCAAGGTATACTAACCATTCTTCGAGTGGAGAAGTGTCTGGCAATAATTGTACTGCCAACTTTAGGGACCAGATTTGACATTCGATAGGTAAGATTGCTTCCATCCCATATACAAGTTGAAAAGGTGAGAAACCAATTGTAGTCTTAACAGACGTTCGGTAGGCCCATAGTGTTGAGTATAACATCAAATGCCAATTTGACTTGGCTGAGTTGATTGTTCGCCATAGGATGATCTTAAGAGATTTGTTTACAACTTCCACCTGACCATTTGCTTGGGGTAGTAGGGTGATGAATTTTCTTGCCATAACCCAAGATTTGAGGTTAACTCGGTCATCATTTGGTTCTGAAAGTGACTGCCATGGTTAGTGACAATCTTCCTTGGGACACCTAACCTTGCTATTATCTAGTTGAATAAAAAGAGAGTTGTAGTCTCCCCTCATCTTTAAACGTTGGCATAGCTTCAACCCACTTTGTGAAGTAGCCTACAGCTATGATGATATAGTGGTCCCCCTTGCTGAAGGAGGTTTGCATGTAGTGTAATTAATCCCCCACTTGGTGAAGGGACCAACTGTGATGACAGGAAACATGGGAACGGGATGTGCCCTCATCTTTCGAGAGAAGATCTGGCACGGATGACACTTTTTGACTGATTCGATACAATCTTTGACTAGTGTCGGCCAAAAGTAACCTTCTCATAGAATATTTTGGGTTGTTTCCAACCCCGACAAATGACCACCACGTGCTCCAATATGGCAATCGTTAAGCACGATAATTTCTTCCACGTGAATGAGACATCGACGCAGGATGCAGTCTACCCCTCTTCGATACAACGTATCATCAAGTATGAGATAATTCTTCGCCTAATGGTGTATACATCTACGCTCATCACGATAATCATAGGTGGGGCACTTCAAATTCTGGACATAGATAAGTATATCTTCATACCAGGATCTGAAGAGGTGATCAAATACATATCTCCCCTGATAGGTGATTCTTCAGGCACAACGTCACCTGACTCGACCAGAAGTTCCAAAATACGTTCTGCGAAGACCAACGACTTCTTGGACTTCACTGAAATGAAATCTAAGTCAAAATCCTGGAGGATGACTATCCATCTACCGATATTTCCACCTATTATCCGTTGTGTGAACATGTACTGGAAGTATTCATGACAGCAATGACGGTGGTCTTGCGAAACAGAACATAACGATGGAACCATTGAACAACATGAACTGCTTCCAACGCAAGTTTTTCGATATGAGAATAATTGAGTTTCGGTCCTACGAGGCCTCGGCTCAGGTAATAGATCACGTATTTTGAGAACAAGTCATCTTCCTGAACTAAAACCATGCCAATGGTTGACTCTACTATAGCCATGTATAATAATAAATCTTTGTTATAGTTAGGTAGTCAGAGCAGAGGGGAAATTGTGAGGGCATGTTTCAATGGATCGAAAGAGCATTGAGCAACATCGTCCCAATAAAAGGGAACGTCTTTCTTCAGTAAGCGCATAAATCCCTTGGTGATTTCAGCATAGTTGGCAATGAAGCGTCTTAAAAAGTTTTCCTTGCCTTATAGACTCTGAAGTTGAAGGATTGTGCATGGGGGGGGAAATTGAATTATTGCCTCCACCTTGAGAGGATCGACCATGATCCATGTCATTGATACGATGAAACCTAACAAATGTCCTGACATTACGTAGAAGCTGCACTTGTTTTGGATTTAAGAAAATCCGAAAGTAGTGACAATGTTCGAAGATAAGTCGGAGGTGTGTGCGATGATCCGTTCTCTTGCATGATCAAGATGCTAAATCATATAAATAGGCCTCGACTATATGCTTGAGTTCATGGAAATAAAAATACATGGCCCGCTGAAAGGTTTCTCCAACATTTTTGAGACCAAAAGGCATCTTACGATACGCGAATGTACCCCAAGGACAAATGAATTTAGCTTTGTGCTAGTCTTCGGGTTTGATTTGTATTTGATTATATCCCGAAAAATCGTCCATGAAAGAAAAGTACTCTCAACTAGTACATTCATCAATGATCTGGTCGATGAATGGTGTGGGAAAATTATCCTTGGGACATGCCTTGTTCAAATCACGGAAGTCGGTACATACATGAATCGTGCCTTGTTTTTTATTGACCGACACAAGATTTGACACGCATTGAGTCAAATGGATAGGATAGATAAAACTAGCTTTTAACAATTTCTCAACTTCAACCTTAATGGTTGTTGCTTTCCTTAGATTAACTAGACAAAGCTTCTGCCGAATAGGCTTGGCATCAGGATAAGTTGTGATTTCATGTTCGATTATTTTTGGATCAATGCCTGGAATTTCCTTGTAAGATCTGTATAGAGTTGAATCTCTTTGGGGGAGCAGCCATCTCTGACTAAAACATTCTCCACAACGCTAGGGTTTAGGGAGATATTGATCGGTAAGGTTTCAATGATATTTTCCATATTACCCTCAGCATAAACCTCATGTGTAGCTAAAGGATTAATAGGATAAGACCTATCTCCCATCATAGTCACGGTGAATTCTCCTACTTCGATTTGGCATAACTCTGGGAGGAAGTATGATCTGTGATGAATATCTTCCCAGGGTTTGTCCAGACTAGTCATTGATTTGATTACTGTTTCGTCAGAGGGAAAGACTAAGTCTAACGAATCAGTGTTATCGAGAGAACATTGAGCCCAAATAGGCTCTAAAAGTGCATCTAACTCTTGTGCAGTAGTTGGATCTGTATGGGATGAAGTTTGTTGGACTAAAGAGTACGCTACTTCAGTTGCAGACAAAGACATGGACATGCCCGGGTGCCCTGTCCCATCCATCATGGCCAATGGGGAAGGAAGTATCTACAGATCATTGAAGTAAGTCGTGCGGAATGATGAAACTTGAAAAATATCAACCTTATGGTGATTGGATATAAACTTGATATCACCTTGTGGGGGTAGGTAATCGAAGGTACCCATCAAAGATGGGCACAAACAAACCCCTACGTTGACCACACCTGGTTGAGGATTATCAACCATTGGGACCGTGGATTCCCCCAATGAAGGGTCAGGTCTGGAGAAAGACAATTGATCAATGGTCACAATCCTTCCCTTGTCTGGAAACAACAAGACCCAGAAAACTATAGAAACCACGGCTTGCATGGAATATGTCCAACTCCTTCCTAACAAGAGACTATAGTCGATGGGTGCATCAACTACTTCTACCTCGATGCACACAATCTTCCCTCCTAACTGCACTGAGAAAGAGGGGATGATACCATGTGGTCAGAATGAACAACCGTTGAAAGTAGTGAGGAGAGTAGGTGACAAAGACAAAACGGGCTGGCCAATGGCCTTCCAACATGCCAACAACATGATGCATGTCGAGGCGCCCTCATCAACCACCATGCAGAAGATATTCTAAGTAATTTTTTTTGTGGGATAATCCACTACTATCTGAAACGCTACGTGGTAAGGAAGATGAGGTTTTATGTCAGTTGTATCTAGCATGATTGTACCCGGATTACAATTCTTGATAGATCCTAAAGCAGTTAACAAGGCTCTCCTCTGGGAGGGGAAGCTTTGGAGGACCTCCAAAGAAGACATCGCACAAGGGGTTTGTGATAAATCTTCCACCACAGAATAGTTCTGGGTGGCCCTTGTGTTTGGGTTGTGAGAATATTTTTTGAACATGCCTTTGGGGATGCGTGTCATTGTTTCTCCCAATGTCTTCTCAATCTGTAGATGAAGAGATGGGAGATCGACTTCTTTTCCCTTCACAGAATTGCTTGGTTTACTATAGTCATGTGCTCTAGTTGATATAAAAGCATCACCCTTCACCATATATACATTCGTCGATGTGAGGTTGTTCAAAGATGGAGGGGGGCCTTGACTGCCCCCTTCCATACTTGTAAAGGCTTGAATTAGATTTTTCCCATGTTGAAATGAATTGGTTAACACAATAGGCTATTGTTGTGTCACAAACATTTGGGCCTCTACAAGCCGAGGACATAGGTAGGTCGGGCGGTCTTCCGCGCACAAGTTGCATGGATACCTCGCCTTCCATTTTTCAGTATTTCCCTTGCCAGCATTATCAGTGGGTTTATTATCCCCCTTACCCTTCTTTCGTTGTTTTTTCTTTCCTTCAAGCTACTGGGTGGCCTTTGGATTAGCCGATTGCACTGTGTGTACATCCGATGTTTTGGTAGGGGGAGTAGCCAAAGCAGTAGTTTGGCTGGCTGTTGTGTGTTGTATAGACAATTGTTGCAATTGCTTCGTCAGTTACTCAGTGGGATTTTTTTTTGCTGAACCAACAATACCATCGGCATGTGGTCCAGCTCTTTGTCTGGTTTTATCAAGTATTGAGCGTGTTGCATCTGGAAAGATCTCGTATAATAAACCAGACTGAGAATAGATTATCTCAAGTTGTTAATCTCTCAATATGGTGTCTTATTTAGAAAATAATCCCGACGTCACAACGTCTTTGGATAATTGTGGGACCAAAGACTTAAGGATCCACTCCAGCAGGAATGTTGGTGGGAATGGTACCTTAATTAAACTCTTATGTCATCTTCACTCTCGAATGTGATCGAAGATATGGTCTACTTTCGTCTGTGAGAAATTGGCCAGCAATTTTGTGCCAGCATCGTATCTCACAGGCAATTGGAAATGGTTTAGGAAATCCATTACCAATTCTCCGAAGGAAGAGTATCTTGAGCGGTCGAGCTCAATGTACCATTTTGTGGCACTCCCAATGAGAGTACGTTGAAACAATCACAACTGTAGGGAGTCATCTTTCAACGAGTGAGATGAGCACCAAAGATGGAAGGTATTCACATGATCCCCTATATCTTCATTAGGCTTGGCTTCAAACTTTGGAATGTATGAAGGAAAATTCGTCGGCATAGGAGGCCAACATGGATCGTGACAAATAGGGTCATTCAACAACTGTGTCAAGTCTGGAAAATGCAAGGTTGTCAGGAAGGGTAGTTTGGGTTGTTGGTGATAACCTGGGAAAAAAGGACCTGGAGTTTGACTGGCACCAAGCTACCAGGAAACGTTTGGCGGCTGGCCTAGATTCTGGTAAAAACCATGGCCATGGCCAGTGTACGGATTTTTCGTGAAGGAGACATCATCGGTTGATTCCCAAAATAGGACATAGATGGTTGGGCATGCATTACATTCGACGGACTTTGGGAAGGGTTGCCCCATGTCGGTCCTATGGGGATATGCATGGTATTTTGTCTAGGGTTCCATTTATTGTGAAAAGAATTACCCCAGACCGACATTCTTGATGAGGGAACAGATCCCTGCCAATAATTCCAAGGCCCTGATGCGGAAGAAGTTCTTAGGTGTGCCCCCTGTGCAGGAATAGTACCCTGCATAGGAATAGATTGTCTGAAACTCGGATTGCCCCCAGTCGAGAAAGCAGTTGACGAGAAGGCGTTGTTACCAAACGCATTGAACAAATAAAATGATGTCTAACCTACCGGCATATTATGAGAAGGTGGTCCTTGACTCCCTGCTCCAAATAAACTATGGTGTGTAGGCGGCCCGGTGGATGGTTGGTGTGTGCCACCAAGTGAAGGGGATGAAGGAGGTATATGACCTCCTCCGTAATGGAAATCATTAAAGGGAGTGGAAGTTCCCCCCATGTGGCCTTGCAGAGGAGCATTAGATCTCCCTGCCTCTAGACCTGAAGTCTGTGAAGTGGATAAGGAAAGTACAAGACTTGTACCTGTAGTAGGCATCCCGTATGAGAACGGAGGGCCTTTCGCACTTGGTGGGAAAGGGGTTGTGGCCACCACGAAAGATGGAATTGGACCACTATGTGATGTAGAGGCGGTTGAGACCATGGTGGCTCGGAATGGTGACGGTGGGTTAGGAGGTGGAAACTCTCCTATGGTGACAACCATAGTGGGAATTGAATAATTCCCAGAAGAAGTAACAACATTTGTTTCCATTGCTGCGTGTGACACTGTCTAGAACTCGTAAGGATGAATCGGTATGATGAGGGGTGCTAAGAGATCAGTGATTGGGGTTTCAACCGGGCCAAGAGATTTCGTTCCAAGGTCCAAAACGGTCGATTCCTCCGTATGTTGGTTAGGCACAATTTTGTGTGAACTAGTCGCTTCAAAAGACCCTTGTTGGTCTAGCTTTCATCTTAGTGGTGGCGGGGGTGGCTCCAGTGTAACCGCCGATAGGCCCAGAAGCCTTCGTGACCGACGGAGCTTGTGATTCTCCACTGTGTGAGAATATCATAAGTCACCCTAGGGAATTCTATTCATTCAAAGAAAACACACACTAAAAAAAGTCCCTATAAGATAAGATAGGCAAACACTAAACTAATTGGAAGAACAATTACAAAAATCAACACTAGAGCAACTTACCGGTGCAAGTGCAACTCGAACATGGAAGCACCCTCCAGGTATACTCTGCAAAGCGTGGACCGATGTTTGTCCTAGGTACCATAGTATACCCCCACATTCACCCATGTATGTCCCTAAAAAGATGGGCAACTAGGTTGCCAGTGCACGAACAGTCACCAGGCGGGTACAGTCAAAAGTCAGGTAGACCACAATGAGCAGGGTATCGAGCCCGAAACCTATCACGGGTATCTAGAGAAAGTGGTCTAGAAGATAACTGATGTAAGGTAGCTAGAGAGGTAGTGGGGGGGGGAAGAAGGCCCATAGTGATAATAGTGGAGGTCATTCAATGTAATGTGGACTAGGTCCACTATATTATTAAATAAGGCCCACTATGGTAGTTAGATATAATAAATGAGTAATTATATATAATAAACGTAAGAGGACTTCTTAGAAGGTTCTACCTCTAGAAGATCCCTCCTCCAGAATGTTCTTAGGTGATGGTAGCACTATATAAAGGGGTTCAAGAAATGTAATGAGACATGAAGAGAAATATTGTATTTGGAGCAGTGGCTCAATAGGAGGATGCCCCCTTGAAGAGGCAAGTGAATGGGAGAGTATCCCTTCCATAATAGGATCCATTGTATGGTGTTGCCCTACCTCAAGGGTTTCTATAATAAAGTTGTGGTTTTCTATATGGTTTCATATATCTTGTGTGGTGATTGTATTCAGATATCTGTGGATATATTGTGATATTTTGTATTCAGGAATTTGGTTCTTAATAAGTGGTATCAAAGCACTTTCCTTGGCATACATTGTGGGCAAATATTTTTTTTTTTTTTTTTTTGCAGATTTTTTTTCAGAGAACAAAAAAGATGGCCGCTACATTACATAAATGTTTGGTATATTTATGTGCAAATTTTGTAGAAACCAGTTGTATATCTGAGTCCCTCTCATAAAAACACCCAAGTTGAAAAAACAAATCATCCGAAACGGAGTCCGGGAAGTCAAGATATTGAAGTTTTAAAATCTGTAAATTTTCAGGGTTTTTTCCATGGACAACGACACGATTCTTTTTTATTTCTGTAGTAGTTGGATGCCATATTTTCTCAAACAAATTACAGATCTGAGTTCCTCTCAAAATTTCACCCAATTTCAAAAAACAAGTCAGCCGAAACGGAGTCCGAGAAGTGAAGTTATGAGCATTTTAAATTCAACAGTTTTTTAGGGTTTTTCTGGAAAACGCCGCGATTTTCGGCAGTAAGTTATTGTTCTATTTTTTGGGTTTTTTCATGACGACTGTGGAACCAAAGAGTTCATAGGGTGATTAGATGGATATTTCCTCTCAAACCCTCAAGGTAATTTTTTAAGCATTCAAATCCAAATTGCATGACACATTTGATGCTAGATTGCATGACCTTGCAAATGGCCTCAATGATAGTTTTTGTAGTATTCACGATTCATTGGATAACATACAGTAGATATTTCTTATGGAAGACATCAAGGATGAATATAATCAATAAATATATGCTTGGTCTGATTTTGAGGCCAATTGTGATGATTGGTATATGGATAGTTGGCATTTATGGGATGACAACCAATTTCATATTTTATTTGAAGACTCCAATCCACCTTCTGTAGAGAGCATCAATGTGACAAATCGAGAGACAATGATTATTACTAGTGTCCATCCTGCATATTATATAGTGGTATTATTCCTTCCAAATTATGCCACGACCCTCTTCCACTATGTGGATGGATCTTTTTATTTGGATCCACATGATAGGTGTCAGTATTTGGAGCATCATTTGGAGTTGGTTATTGGGTTCCAAAATATTCCACGGGGAGTTCACATGAGCACTTGGACATGGGACCCGGGCTTACAATGGTGGTTGGACTACTTCAGCATGGTGGATTTCCTTTCTACATGGGACCTTGGTTCTTCAGTCTTCTTTAACATTATAGTCCACAATTATCCATGGGACCCTGGTATATGGTTGTACATCAAGCATTGAGGACAATGCTTTCATAAGAGGGATGGAATGTAAGGTAGCTAGACAGGTAGTTGGGGGGCCCAGAAGGCCCATACTGATAATAGTGGAGGTCATTCAATGTAAGGTGGACTAGGTCCACTATATTATTAAATAAGGTGCACTATGGTAGTTAAATATAATAAATGAGTAATTAGATATAATAAATGTAAGAGGACTTATTAGAAGGTTCTACTTTTAGAAGATCCCTCCTCTAGAATGTTCTTAGGTGATGGTAGCACTATATAAAGGGGTTTAGGCAATGTAATGAGACATGAAGAGAAATATTGTATTGGGAGCAGTAGATCAATAGGAGGATGTGTTACACATTATTTTCATCATCCCTATGACTGTTAATGATGTAAACCTATCTATTGCCTTCAGAGGGGTCAGTGGCCTGAGTTCCTAAAGAGAGAAGAGAGAAGAACTTTTCCTGAGAAAAGAAGTTGCATTTTCCCTTGTAAAAACCCTGTAAAAAAGGAAGTTCGTAGGTTTCTATATAGGCACGGTGTGAGAATGCCTGATTCTTGCAGGTTGCACCATAGCTAGGGTGCGAAATGTTTGCAAGTTTCTCTATAGGCAGGGTGCGAGAATTCCTACACGTGGGAAAAACAAGCGTTTTCTCGAATCTTCTAGAAGGAGAAACTTCTATGGTGAGGTGGCATCTGAATGGTTTGGATCTTGCTCACTTTCATGATTTAGTGGGATCATCCTAACCCCCTCACCTTATCCTCTTCAACTTATAAAAGGAGAGGAATTCTCATGGAGAAAGTTAGCTTGTGGCTTTTGAGCTTTGGAGCTTTTGGTTTGGGCTAAGTTGGATTTGGCTTGGAATTATTAGCTTGGTTAGAGTGGTTTTGAGTTTTTCCTTTGTCAAGATAGATTGTGAATACTATCAGATCTGTGCTCTCAGAATTCTTGGAGTGAAAGTGTGTGGGGAACGAAGGACAGTTGGAAGGGACCTTACGACATCAAGGCCATGGTTGTAATCTCTCTTTCACATTTAATATGATACACTAATATGATTCTTTCCTATAAAGCTTGTTGTGTTTTATTGTATGATTCCTTGATCACATACATAGGTTTATATTGTGTTTATGCTATTACTATCACTTTGGTTGGTTGCGTTCTTTTGCAGGATCATCATTGTATGAGCATTGGAATGGAGCTAGGATGGCCATGGCGAGAGGAAGCGACATTTAAACGGTATGTCACCCATACCTCTTTAGTAAGTAAATTCAATATCTAAAACTTAAGGAAAGAATCATGTTCTGGCATGTTTTGTTCTAGATCTAGGTGGATCTAGGGAGATTAGTTAGTGTCCGCACCTACCGATTAGTCCAATAACAAAATTGGCGACTCCACTGGGGAGCAGATTGTTTCCTAGTTAGTCTAGTTTCCCCTTGATTTGATTGCTTGTTTTCTGGTCTCTGAGTCTATGGGAGATCCATCCAGACTCTTTGGATCTGAAATTTCACTCAAATTTCATCCTTTTTCAAATTTTTGCTTGTTTACAAGCATTCTCGCATTGTACCCTTTAGTGGCCTACGAGAAACACCTGAGTTCGCACCCTAGTGTTAAGTCCAGTGTGAACCCCTCGCAGTCAACCTTTTTTCAGCCTGTGAGAATCTTTGATTCTCACACTGTAATACACTGCTAGCCTGCGAACTTGTTTCTAAAAATTTTTGGATTGGGTCTGGTCATTTTTTTATGCCCAGTTTTGCTTTGAACAGTTGGATTGAACTTTTGGAGCCTATATTGATTTGTTTACAATCTTCTTGACATTCTTTGAGTTTCTTTTATCCATCTTTTCTTTGTTTGGATTTGAAGGATTAGTCTCTTTCTTTGAGTGTCTTTCAATTACAAAGCATGTGTTTTCTTTAGAATTGTTTAGGGAAAGATTAGATTTCTTCTGAATAGTTCTCTTTAAAAGAAAACTATTATTTTGGGTTTCTTTGTTTTAAGAAAGTTCATTATTTATTTTAGTGAAATTTTTGAAACAAAAATATTTAATTTCTTGCTTTATATTAGATTGGGGGCATCCTTGCATTTGAAGTAGAGAAATTGCGTGATTCTTGGCATTTTTTATCTTAAATTATGAAAAAAATTCCCCCTCATGGCCGGGGGGGCCATGAATCGTGCATTGGTGTTCAGTACCCTTTTCTCCTTTTCTTGAGAATCTTGATATTGATGAGTTTAATATATTTTGGGACATCATGCATATGGGAATGATAAATGTTTTCTCCTTCTCGTAGCATAGATTTCATCAAAATGAAAATATTGCATCTTCAGATCTTTGCATAATTTTCGAGTCGGTCAAAACACCATATTGTCCACGCCATATCCCTTTTGAGTAACAACAACTATAAAATAAAGTGCTTATAAAAATTGATTAGACATTTTTATCTTTTTTGGTTGCAAACCTACATTAGATTAGTTGTAGGTCTTTGGAATAGGTGTGAAAGATAACTTTCCAAAGTTGCAAACAAACATAGAATCTTGTGATAGGGAGAGTTAAATCCACTTATTACTTTTTGTCTTGGGAAGCCCTTCTAACACAAGGGTCAATCACGAGGTCGCATTCAAACTGGCAGAGTTAATCACCCTTCTTTGTTGGTCTTGGTGTAGAGATTACGTGTATTATGGGCGTCACCTGAGAGGTATACCCACAATGATGAGTGGAAGCCTTTCAAGTTGATTTCGGTCTAGATACCCTGCCCTTGCATGTGGATCAAACTGTCGACTATTTCCTCAGGAATCATTGTTGTTTGTGGTAACCTTAGTGGCCTATCTCTTTAGGGTATTTACACAAGGTAACTATGGAGGGGAAAGTCTTCACGGTACCTGGAATTGACATTGACCAAACTCACTCTAGCTCCTTGGAGGGTATACCCATGATTATGTGTGGGAGATTGCACCAGGGTGTAAGTCCGTTAAGTAGGTCATCAATGTAACTTTTCCACCCACTCTATCTCAGCCCCTTCTGACATTGTTCCTACAACGTTGGATTTCATGACCAACTAGTGCGCTCATTGTAAGAAGGTTTTGTTTGTTTGCTTCCTTCCTAGATTTTTAGCATGTGCTGTTTGTTTTCCCTAGCAGACTCTAGGTTGTATTTATTTAATGGTGTCCGTCATGGAATGACCAATGAAGGAACCCCTGCTCCAGGGGAACCTTTTATTTTTCCTTCTTATGGAAACATTGGTCCTCCTCATATTTCTACTTTGAGCCTTCCAGGTCTCGCGATTGGATTACCGGTATGGTTCTTTTCCACTTAAGTAATCTCGAATGTAGTTAGTGCTTTAGTCACAAGCACTTCCCCCCAAGAGCATCAACCTCATGTTGATCCTTCACCTTCTTCACTAGTAAGGTCTTCTTCACCTTCTTCGCTTGCAATGTCACCTTCCATTTCATCTTCTTCGTCGGGTGAAAGTTCTGAAGCTAGTAACCCAGTGAATAAGAAGAAGAAGAAAAGGAATATTAAGAAGAAGAAAGATAAACAAGGGTCAAAACCTCCAACCATCGTCAAACATGTTGGAAAACAACCAGTTATTGTTAATCATGCTGGGAGTGTTGATGATGTCAAGATCGCCCAAACAACTCATAAGCCCAAGTACCCTTGCAGGCTTTGTAAGGGTAGCCATCTTCTTAAGGATTGCCCTGGTCTACCCAAGGTTATAGAAGTATGGTCTACACATCCTCACCAACCCATTTCATCTGTCTCTGAACAACATGTTGATGACTTCCCGTCGACTAGTCACGATATAGTTGGGAAGAAGAAAAGTAGAGCCAAGTTCCTGTGTATGTTATGCAAAGCGAGTCATCTCACTCACCTTTGTTCTCATATGGATGAAGCCTCAAAATTACTGGAAGACATGACTGTTTCATAGCCTCAACTTCCAGCTGCTTACCGTAAGCTTTCTCTCAACCCTCCAATAGTTGATGGAATGATCACTCTGGTCCCTTCACCGGTCAATCCGGTTGATCATGTTGTCAATCTGGTCATGTCCTTAGTTTAACCAGATGACAAAGTGGTTGATCCGATACCATCCTCGGTCAATCCCACTCTCCCCTCAGAGAGGGAAACCCAAGCAGTCGATCCGTTTCCACCTGTCGACCCCATTCTCCCCCTGGAGATTGAAACTCAAGTGGTCGATCTAATCTCTCCATCAGTCGATCCTACTCTCCCGCTCAAGAGTGAACCCGATACTACTCACATTTTTCTCGTTGATACAGAATATCCCATGCTGAGGGGTATTCCTCCTTCTCCCGTAGGACCCCCTCCACGTAATGAGACCATCCATTTTGATTGGGGTGTGCTAATTGGACCTCGTCTTCTCTCTCACATTCCTTTCCAGATTACAGTACAGGTTTGTGGTCGAGACGTTTCTCAGACACTGATAGATGAAGGTGCATCCGTTAGTATTTTTTCCTCTATTGCTTGGAAAGATTTGGGTTGTCCTCCACTTATGTCAGTTATGCAAAATCTGTTATCTTTTAACATAAGAACTAGTCAACCTTTAGGGACCCTTCCTCAGTTTCCTGTAACTTTGGGAGGGAAAACTGTCTTCATTGATGTCATGGTAGTCCAAGACCCCTTGGATTTTTCTTTACTCCTTGGGCAGGATTATGTCTATTCCATGAAATCTATTGTGTCTAGTCTTTTTCGTGTGATATATTTCCCTCACGATGGATGGGTTGTGACTGTTGATCAACTTTCATTCATTGACCCCGCCTAGATTGCCTCCCTAAATGGTTCTTATATGGAGATGGTATCAGCCCCGCCACAGGTCAATTATGTGGCATTGTCTCCCATGGCTTCAACTTCTGATGACTTAGATCCAGTAGTTGACCTGGTGATCTCTTCGATAGGGTTGTTAGATCTTGATCTCTTTACTCTTGTCGCGACCCTCGACATGGTGTCCTTACAGAGTGTGTTTCTTCCGTCAAATGAAGACCTCTTGGAAGCCATGACCAAGTTTTTTCCCTTGAAATGGTCTCCTTTTGGAGCATTGTCCTCTTGGAATCCATGATCAAGAAGACTTTGAGGATAGTTTTTGTGTCTCTAAGGAAACCTCATTAAAAAATGACACAGAGGTCTTTGAGCATAGTTTTCTACTTTCAAGCTCGTTAAAAAATAAAACCACTTGAGGATAGTTTTTGCGTCTCTGTAGCAACCTCATTAAAAAATGAAACAGAGCTTACGAGCATAGTTCTTGTTTCTATGTCAAGCTCGTTAAAAAATGAAATAGTTTTCCCCCTCTCTGTTTGAGTCAAGTCCTTCATCTAGAATTTGAAGATTCATTTCCTCCACCTTTGTCGTTGGATGAAACGAAGCTTGGGGGGCATTTGCCTCAACCTATGGAATTTATGTTGAAGTTGAGCCGCTAGCTTCTTAAGTTGGGGGCTAAGTACCAACCATCCCTATGTTATGCGTTGGGAAGTCACAAGCATAGTTTTCTATGGTTCAAGATTGTGTAAAAATCAAACCAATTACCTCAAGCATAGTTTCCTCTGGTTCAAGCTTGTGTAAAAATAAAACCAAGTCCAAGCATATTTTTGTTTTGTTTTAAAGCTTGCGTAAAAATGAAAACAATCCCGAGCTTAGTCTTTTTTCTTTCTCATGCACGTAAATACATGAGAATAAGTTACCAAGCTTAGTCTTTGTTCTTTCTCATGCTCGTAAATACATGAGAATAAGTTACCGAGCTTAGTCTTTGTTCTTTCTTGTGCTTGTAAATCAATGAGAATGTAACCGAGTATACTTTTATCACATTTTTTGGACTCATAAAGGTTATACGAAAAAGGGACCCCCTGGAGTTCTCTTTAAGCTCTTTTTAGACTCTCTAAACATGAAAAGATTGTCGAGTGTTCTTGTTCTTTTCACGCTCGTTAAAGTATTTGAAGAAAATGTCTGTTGAGCAATAGTTTATCTCTTTTTCGGTCTCATCAGACTACTTTACGAAAAGGGAACTGAGAGAGTTCTCTTTTAAGTGTTTTTTCAGACTCTCTAAACATGAAAAACCCCTAAGTTTTCTTTCTTTGGACTTGTTAAACAAACATAGAAAGGCCCATATGGGACCGAACCACTCCTTCCTAGGGGTTTTTAAACATACTCTAAGGGACTTTTCCGAAGGATGATATTACATTTCAAGCATATGTTATCCTCCTCAAGCTTGTGTAAAAATAAAGAGAGACTCGCCAGAAATGGTGGGGGAAAAATTGGGAAAGAAATGTATCTAAACCTGTATTCTGTGGAAGAGTCTCTTTTGAGCATGACACCCTTTCACTTGCCTTGTGTCTAGGTTGGAAAATCCACTTGTCTCCTGATCATACTCGTTTATAAGATTACAAATTGGTATGTGATCCGTATTTTTGAGTCAGTGTTTGCAAGACAATTCTCGTGTCGTCAATATGTTCAAAAAGATGTCCAACCTGAAAAGCCTTCTATTGCATCGGCTATTTCTGTAGTCTTTAAGCCTTCTATTGCATTGGCCATCCCTGAGTTAGTCATGAATCACTTGTTACTCTGATCTACATCAAATCTTGTTACTTGTTTCATGTCATTGATGTGGGATACATTAAGGTCCTCCTATGACGAGTCTTTTCCTGTCGACTTCAACTCATTATCCAGGAATTAGGATTAGAAACTAATTGGTACCTTGGAACTTGCATGCCTCAATGGCAGGTTTCCTCGCTTTCGACAGTGGGTTTTCATTATTGACCCCTGATTGGGAGATTCCGTCGAGTGTCCGACCTCAGATCATTGATTCACATTCGTTGGATTGTACCAGAGTACCTTGGGAGTCATTGACATTAATGGTGATTTCCCTCGCACTTGTTAATAATATACACTTATGATCGGTAATCAAGTGGTTTCTACCATGTTCAACTTCAGCACATGTATTCACATGGTTAGATTCGTACTATAGAGTGGTGGAGATGAAGACCCTAGATCTTTTCTGACAGATTCAGGTTGTGTTGGAGTATATTCAGTGTACTGTTACATAGATCCACATTGTATGTCTAGTGGCTATTTTAAAATTTGAGTCTTTAACACATAGATCCACAGTGTATTTTTGGTGGCTATGTTCAGATTTGAGTCATATTGGCATGGATCCACGGTGTATGTTTGGTGGCCATGACTTGTCTTACTTGACATGTTTCTTCGAATGTTGGCATTTATGCTTTGAGTCATTTGTACTCTAAGTATGGGAATGCCTACCTCAGTGATGATATATTATTGTATTGTATTTCCTTGTTTGTTGGTAGGTTTCCGACCGACTATTTCTTGTTCCCTACACACACTCGACAAAGTATTTCATCTATCACTCTGTTCTAACTTCATACTTTGGGGGTCTCTCTGTTACACATTATTTTTGTCATCCCTGTGACTGTTAATGATGTAAACCTATCTGTTGCCTTCAGAGGGGTCAGTGGCCTGAGTTCCTAAAGAGAGAAAAGAGAAGAACTTTTCCTGAGAAAAGAAGTTGCATTTTCCCTTGTAAAAACCCTGTAAAAAAGGAAGTTCGCAGGTTGCTATATAGGCAGGGTGCAAGAATGCCTAATTCTTGCAGGTTTCACTATAGCTAGGGTGCAAGATGTTCACAGGTTGCTCTATAGGCAGGGTGTGAGAATGCCTACACGTGGGAAAAACGAGTGTTTTATCGAATCTTCTAGAAGGAGAAACTTCTATGGTGAGGTGGAATCCGAATGGTTTGGATCTTACTCGCTTTCATGATTTAGTGGGATCATCCTAACCTCCTCACCTTATCCTCTTCAACTTATAAAAGGAGAGGAATTTTCATGGAGAAAGTTATCTTGTGGCTTTTGAGCTTTGGAGCTTTTGGATTGGGAAAAGTTGGATTTGGCTTGGAATTATTAGCTTGGTTAGAGTGGTTTTGAGTTTTTCCTTTGTCAAGATAGATTCTGAATACTATCAGATCTATTCTCTCAGAATTCTTGGAGTGAAAGTGTGTGGGGAATGAAGAACAGTTGGAAGGGACCTTAAGACATCAAGGCCATGGTTGTAAATAGGCAATCCAAACTAGGCAGAGACCAATGATACTAAGAACTAGGATCTCTTTAAGGCTCAGACACTTTCTTTAACAGAAAAAGAAAACAATGTAAGGAAAAAAATCATAGAAAAAACCTAAGCTAAAGACTGCAAACAACCAAGACTAGAAAGAGTTCCAGAAAACCCATGAGAATGACAAATTCTGACAGGGAAGAGGATGACTGCCTCAAAAATTTTCTGAAATCCTACACACTAATGTTACTTCTTCAGTTAGCGTTTACATGCGTGCTGTAAGAATGTAGGGCATGGGTACACACGTGTAGACTTTATACAGGCAGCGTGTACCTCTGTGGGTCTTGAGAAAAAATAAATAAAAATTTACAGTCCATCAAAGAAACAGAGATAACTGGTATGGAAGACCAGAATCTTTGTTAGCTCAGACTTTGCAGAAACTTCAAAAAACAAGAAAAGAAACCATTTTTTTTTAAATACCCAAAAAATAAAATTCCCAGGAACCCTAGAGACTTCCCCAGTATGGTCGCCAATTCTGTTGTGGTGGGAAATACCCCTTCGAAATAGCAATTAGGATTATATTTTTCATGCAGATATGACCAAAATAAATCTACTTTCTACCTTCATCCCAAACTTAATCCCCATTTCTTTTAAGCAAATACATGGTTAGACCAACATAACTTGTTTCGGGTGTTCGATGTTGTTCCCTCTTCACGCTTGATCACTTGTTAGCAGTTCTCCTCCCAAGGCTAACCTGCATACAAAACAAGCAACAAACTATACATGCATCTTACCTATAGATTAATGGGTTAGAGATTCAAACATATACTCAATGAACTTTGAAGAACTCATATAGTGGGATGGGAAAAACATTTCTTTATTAATATTAATGAATCAACTTACAATGTCGAGACCGTCCACCACTCCACGAACCTGATCCTGGGCTCCTCTTCAAAAGTCCTCCACCTTCTTTTCTCTATGTTGCTCCTTGCACACGAATGGCTAAAGGGTTGGGACAATGGGAATATGAAATTGAGTAGAGTTTCTTTACTATTATTCTCCTCCTTCCTAATGGTACCCCTACCCCTTCTTTTATAGGATAGAAGGAGCTAGGTATTTGGTCGAACACTCGGCCATGCATGGCCAGAAGGTTTAGTTAACTCACCCAAAGCTGTGTGTTCCATTGACAACTTTCCCTTTTTCATGATTTTGTAGGTACACGCGGGTTGTTTTAGGTCAGCTAGTGTGTACACACATGCAGTAATGGAGTAGGGCGCGTAGGCCTTTATAAAATAGGTTTTTTAAAGAGTTGTTCAGCAGTGTTTTGACAAAGAAAGAATCTGAGATGGCCTGCTACCAGGTAAGCATGTCTGGTGCAAATTAGAGTTATAACAGTGTAGTAAGAATATCTTGGTGATCTTATACAATATTGTTCATATGTTTTTGCTTGATAGAAGGGTCTTGGGCTGAGGCTACAATTATTGCAGTGTCCTTGTCCTTCTCTTCTGAACATATTTTGAAGAGGCTAAAATTTGCGGTATGAGAGATTACTTTGCGACACTGTTTTGTTGGGATAGTAGTCAAAACTACCTTTGGTATCCTATAGACATGACTCCCAGAGTAACAATGACACTACAGAGTCGAGACTCATAAATAGCATGATCCTTCAAAATATTTATGGCCTAACAGAACATCATAGACTTCCATTGGGGAAACATCATAGAGTACCTCATCCTTGAAGGGCTTGATGTCATATGTGAGGAGACATTGCTAGCTAACATGAAGATCTCGTCTCTGGAAAAGCCATCCGATGTTGTATGGATATGGGTGTAGTGTTGTCGGTAAAACCAACTACTTAGTGACCTCTTATAATATGAGGTTGTTCCGGATTATTCTATCAACAATAAAACGCAGTGGGGTCCCCTTCACCAACATATGTGAATGGAAAAGATGCTCCCCTTCCTCAAGCTCTTCAAGTTCTTCTAGTTGGATTGTTTTTTCGTGTTAGTAGCAGTGGGTTCTACATAAATTATGTGTCTACTTTTATTATTATCTGAATCAGAGTATGATTCGGTGTTCAAATTTTTTTCTTTGAGTTCAGCCACTACTGACTATTTTGAGCGACATTCATCGGCATTGTGCCAATGGATTTTGTGGAAGATGCACCAATTCCCCGTGTCTTTCTTTGTCTTCCCATCGCTCTTATTTTCCCGTGGCTTAGAATGGTTGTCTTGAGGTTGGTTGTTCCATATTTGAAGACCTACACTCCCACTTGTTCTTCTTCTTAATTTTTTGCTCGATTTTGAAATCATATCGATAAGTGGCTCACAATGATGAAATGTCCATAAATTCCATTTCGGTTTGGATGTACTTGTGTAGAGCCCCATAGTATGTTAGAACCAGATGTCAATCAAATCCTTTGATACCCATATTGGTGTGCAAGGTATGGAAGGTATTTGTGAAATATGGCATTGTTTGTCCCCTCTGTTGATGCAATGTGGTCCATCTCATGTACTTTTCATCATAGTTTCCTACAAGGTAATATTTCTCCTTGACCACATCCATAAAAAAATCCCAAGTGGGATCGACCCCAAATATTCCATACTCCTCTATGGAAATTTACTACCAGCAAGTTTCCCATCAATGTTTGACATGGGAGAGAGCCTTAAGGAGTGCAAAGGTGATTTTTTCTCTGTCGAAAAATTGTGAACAGAGAAATAACCTTCTAGAAAATTTAACGATTTTTCCAAAGCATTCAGCTCAATTTGAACTTCAAATATAGGAATATCAAAATTAAATTGTACCTTTAATGGGGTAGCTTCTCCAAAGTGACTGCTTGATGAAGACACACATGTTATTTTTGACAGTCATTTTTGGGAAAAGATATCCAACATCTCGTTCATCTATTGCACGAGGGCTTCCACAAGCAACAACATGCTGGGATCTTTTGCTCCCTTGTCTCTCTTCTCTTCCACAGTGGGAGGTCACTTGGGATGGCGAGAGCAGTTTTCATCAATAGAAAATAGCTCGAGACCCGACTCTCTATACCCTGACCTCATCAGTTACATGTACTAAGAAACGAGAAGGAGTAGCCTTCTTTGATACCACTGATCCAAATTATTTTGAGAATTAAATGAAGGAAGAGACATAACAATGAAATATAGATAGATATTGCAATAAACACAAAGATACAACAATGCACAATTTTTATTGATAAGAGAAATGTACAAAAACTATAAAATTACTGAGTGAATGACTCACTAGAATGGTGGCATCTTATCTCTTAGAAGATATGTGATGGTTACTGTTAGTCCCTAAAGTTTCACTTGACTGTGAGAGGGAAAGCTAGGGCATCATCAGGTTATTGCAATAATATTTTAAGGGTTTTATGAATTGGCTTGTAAGGATGGTTGAAAGTTGGTTCAAGGTTTCAAGGTAAACACAAGGTTCAAAATAAAGCCAAGAGATATCCAACTGATTTGTTAAAGGGTAGACACATAAATAGATCAGAAAAATAAGGAAAATAAAGAGAGGAAATATGGAAGCATTCAATTTATCAACCCGATATGGATTTCTTATTTCAAAATTTAATTTAGAAACAAGAACATGTACTTGAAAGTCAAATCTTGATAATAACAATAACAACAAATTATTCATTGTATTAATTAAGACCAAGAAATCAATGCATTGCAACTGAAAAATGATCTCAAGCAAGAAATGAAATAGAACATGAAACGAGAGAAAATATGACCATAAACATGTCTTTGCCATTAAGTATCAATGTGGAATAAAATTTTCTTACAAAGAGTTCAAAACAGGTCCCTGAAAACCCAACCTTTCTACCTTAATAAAGTCTTTCATCTGTCTATTTAAACTATACAAAATATGACTACAGATCCTATTTTCTAGTATGTAGTTAGTAACATGATCTGGTCAATGTCTATATTCTAGGAGGATCAGCTCAAACGAGCACTTATATTGCCAATATAGTAAACAACTCAACAGCTTAACCCAAAATACTTTTACAGCAACTTATCAAATCCCACAAAATTTGGAATTAATCTTGACTGAGTTATCTATTCGAATGATCAAAATCCATTAGGTCAAAATCAAATTGATCATCTTTTACTCCTTGATTAAATAGAATCAAAACTTTCAAAACTTTGCATGAAGGGAATTCAAAAGGATATCATGATATAATGATTGCATTGTCTTTGGTAGTCCTCTGCTTTAGCTTGTTTGTGAGCACAATATTGTTCCAATACAATTTGAAATTAGATTCTCGCAGCTCCCTGAGCAGTGCCTTTTGTTCCTTTCTCTTTTTCTTGAAACCTTGTATCTTCTCTTGTTGTCTAGAGTTCCATTGCTCCACCTGAGATTTTTCTT
The DNA here is from genome assembly GCA_009831015.1 of Picea engelmannii. Lineage (NCBI taxonomy): Eukaryota > Viridiplantae > Streptophyta > Pinopsida > Pinales > Pinaceae > Picea > Picea engelmannii. Next base: position 433,868 of record ML776575.1, on the reverse strand, counting down.
TCTTTAATTGCTTGACCATTTTCTGTAGCTCCTTAATCTTGTCCTTATCACTTGTAACTTTGAATTTAAACTCTGAAAATTCTTCTATGGGTGCAGGGCTATTCAAGTCTATAGAAGCCTGAGGTTTTCTCAATTTGATCTGGTATCTAGAAGATAATTCTAATCTATTAACTTGTTAGCGATATTTCTTGATAAGGGGTTGAATTGCAAAAGAGTGGGTCAAAACCCACTTATCCTAAGTTTTGGGTGTAAGCGCATCTACATTAAATGAGAGTCACCTTTAGACGGTTGGATTTTGCACGCCTAGATCGACGACGCACAGCAAATTCCGGACCCCCCTTGCCTTTCGACCTTTAAGCAAGGGGGGGGGGTCCGAAATTGGGGGTGCACCTCTCCAACTGTCCAGATGAGCGCATTCGGATCAACGGCGATGAAGACCATTCCGGACCCCCCCCGCCTTTCTACCTTTAAGCGGAGAGGGGGGGTCTGGAATCGTGGATGCAGTTTTCCGATGGCTATGATCAAGGAGCCCGGATCAACGGCTCAGGCATGGCCCTGACTTTCTCAGTTTCCCTGTCTTTAACATTGTGTGGGCCCTTCTCCTATCGTGACACCTTCCTTTCCACCTCTCCCTTGCTTCCATGTGTCATCCATCTGCCTCCCCATCTTCGCCCAGGTGGCCCATCCTCCGTCTCACTATCCAGTCACCACCTGTCGCGTGTCCTGCTCCTTTTCCACGTCAGCTTCTCGCCAAAGGACGAGTCCACTATCCCTCGCCTTCCCCCTCTTCCGCCCATTTTATTCCACCATGTGCCCTCCTTTGTCACTATTCCCATGCCATGCCTTTCCCTTCGCGACCTTGTAAGCCGACGCCATCACTCCTATCATTCGCCCCATTCTCCGTGTTGGCCTTCCATGCGTGTCCCTCAAAAGATTCAACTATTCTAGGTGGCAACGTGAGGAGTCTTCCATATCCTGAAGTGTTGAGTTGGCCGGGCCACTCTCAATCCCAAGAAGCAGTTATTGAAGCGGTTGGTGGTGGTTAGACATCATCTCCGCCATAATGGGAAAGTCCTGCATTGGATTAAAGGCACGTCGATTCGCCGAATAAACTGTCAGAAGATCGATCGCGTCTACCATAAGTGCACAGTTATTCAAGGATTGCGGTTGCAGAATGTCAGAAGCCATGCAGACACAAAGCCTTCAATGCAATTTCTTGGTTCCGCTGCTGTTGTTGTTTTGAGTATATGTAGGCATTTTTGCCATTTTGGTATCTATCGATGGTAGAGCTAAGCTCTCGACTGTAAAGTTTCAGTGGACATTCTGGTTTCCTGGTTATGCCTCTGTGTTTGAGACTTCTTGGTTTATAACAAACAGTTCTCCTTCTCCATCTTTGTTTCATCTTATGCTAGAGAATCCACAGTCGAAAGATTCGCGTGGATTTAACAATCTTGTTATGATAAAGGATTTGTTGTGACATTGTTGTGCCCTCTGGTGTTATGCGTTTGAATATAAGAAGATCTTGTGTCTAAATGCTTTATTCTTCAGTCGGTTGTGAACCTGATGTTTATGACAGACCCCTGCACTCTTCTCATGAAGTCTTCCCCCTACTCACCCTTTATTGCAACCCACTGTTTGAAGTTTATCAAGACCTCACTCGTTCATGCATGCCTGGTCTAGTTTCTGAGCTGATACGATATTGTTCTGAGTTTCCTCCATTTGATCACCCCTTTCAAACAAATCATGACATTAAACTGATGGGCGTCGGGCTCTGCTCCCACTAGCAGTCCAGGAGTGACTTCCGGCTCCAACATATCTGGCGCATTTGACGGGGACGAAGTTGAATATTTTCCCCGGGATTGAACGACAAAGATCAACTGATTCTGAAGGTGCATCAGATATCAGAACTTGAAGATTGCTACTCTGCACCTGGCGACTCCATTGTGACGACTCCACTAGGAAGAACCTGCACTATCAACTGTGGCTTCGAGAGGCAGACACACGAGGTCAAATCCACATTTGCCTTTAGCTACACCAGAAGCTGACGTGAAAGCAGTGCGCAGAAAGGGAAAGAGAGCTGCAAAAGAAGTTTCCATCGCTGAAACAGGTAATACACCTTCCCCTTCTGTGAGAACTCCATTTTCAGATTCTCAGCTTCCTAGTCGTCCTTCCTCTGAGGTTTCCCGTTTTCTGAACTTTCGGAGTGTTCCTGCTGAGTTTTCTCCTCCTGGTCTGGTATCAGAAGGAGAGATTCTTGTCACTCCCCCTTCCCTAGAGGTCTTTCCTCATCACAGACCTCGAGCTTCAGAAGGTTTCACTACCCCTCCTTTCATTGTTACCGCTGCACAAAGAGAATCTTTCTCTTTGTCTCCTCTGTTGTCTTCTCCAAGAACCTTTGTCCCAACATATCCCGTTCATACTCCATCTCCTCCGAGTTCTCCTTTGCCTAACATCCCTATGGCTGGTGTTAATACCCCTCCGAACAGAATGGATGCCATAGTTGCTGCCAGATATGTTCCTTTGATTCTACCCCAGCCTCTGAACCCTCTCCCTGCTAGAGACTATTTGAAGTACATGCCCAAGTTTAGTGGGGAGGGAGACATAACTGTTGAAGAACACCTAGCTGCCTTTTACAGCTATGCAGACAACTTGAATATTGAGAGTGAAGATGTCTGGATGAGAGTCTTTGTCCAGAGCCTAGATGGAGAAGTGAGGAAGTGGTTCCAAGGCCTGGCCCCTGGGTCTATTGATGGCATTGAAGCCTTGGATAATGTCTTCCTGAGGCAGTGGGGAGACAGAAAAGACTATATGTATTACATGACAGAGTTTGGGTCTCTGAGGAAGATGGAAGGAGAGTCTGTCTCAGACTTCTCCAAAAGTTTTAATAAGATGTACAACAAGATTCCTGCAGAAATTAAACCCTCAGAGGCCTCTTCTCAAATTTCCTATGCTAGTGCATTTGACCGTGATTTCTGTCTCGTGTTAAGAGAAAGAAGAGCCACCTCTTTAGCTCAGATGCAAGATGCAGCTATAGAAGTGGAGTCCAACATATTGGCAGCTGACAGACTGAGGAGCCAGGCCGACACAGACAGAAGAAAGGAAAAGTCGGAAGCCTCAACTTCCGGCCCATCATTGCCCCACTCTCAAGTAAATGAGATGACCCGAGCAATGAACCTCCTTAAAGAAGAGGTGGAGAGATTGAAGGTGGAGAGAAGGAAAATGTATAAGGGCCCTCAGACCACTAAGAATAGAGGAGGTTTCGGACGAACAAATAATTTTGCTCCTCCATCCATGAACAGAGAGAAGGAAAGAGACAGAGACGACCAGAAAATTCAGGCTCCCTTCCAGAACAATTTTATAGTTGATGAAGAAGAAGTGGAAGCAGATGAGCCTGAGCATAAAATCCACAGTGTAGAGGTCACTCCCCCTTTCCCTCATCTGACCCAATCAGAATATGAAGAGTCTCTCATGGATGGTCAACTGAATGAATTAAGCAAGGGAGACCAAGCTGGTGGTGGTCGAGGCAGATACAATTTGAGGTCTGACAAGAGAGCAGCAACACCTGATGTTCCTGAGCCATCCGCCAGAACAGAGAAACCTATTGATGAAGTAGCAGACAGAGGTAAGAAGGCTAAACCTCTCTCCGCCATTGTCCATAGCCATGTTTATGAAATTAAAGAAAATCCAAAGCTTACATTCTCTTTTAGTTTCGAACATGAAATTCAAAAAGTAAGAATTCCTGTGCCACTTACTGAGCTTATTAAGCATGGGGAATTCAAAAAACACTTCTCTGAGCTGTTAAATTCTGAAGCCTCATACCTCCTCAAAGAATCTATAAACCTCCAGGATGAAAGGCCTGCAGTTGTCCTAGGTCCCATGGTAGAAGACAGAGATGATTCATCCCCTCCCTTCTACACCTCCCTGAACATACATGACAAGGTACTGCATAACTGCCTTATGGACTCAGGGGCCTCCCACAACCTCATGCCCAAAGCTGTCATGGAGGAATTAGGACTGGAAGTCACCTGAGCATATCACGACCTCTACTCTTTCGAATCCAGGAGGGGGCAGTGTCTGGGAGTCATCAAGGACCTAGTAGTGTCCCTATTTCAGCTACCCATGAAGAGCATGGTCATGGATATTGTGGTAGCTGATGTTCCCCCTAAGTTTGGCATGTTGTTGTCAAGATCCTGGATAAAGAGACTTGGGGGAACCTTGCAGATGGACCTCACATATGCCACCATTCCGGTCTTCGGGAGGGAACATAGGAGATTATACAGAGAAGCCCAACTAGCCTACATTGTCAGTGATGAAGCCAACCCTACCAATCATCCCATATATCCTTTGGACACTGACTTAGGCTCCAGTTTACTACAGCTCACCAACACCCCTGAAGCCCCTTTACAGATCAAAAAGCAGCCCATTCTTAATCAGGATACATCCTCTCCAACCACCTCTATTTGGAAGATGTTCTTTGATGGAGCTTCCTCCAGTATGGGTGCAGGTGCCGGATTAATATTCATATCACCCTGTCAACAGACCATATCTCTGTCATACAGGATGGAATTCGAGGTCACCAATAATGTGGCAGAGTATGAAGCTCTGGTTCTGAGATTAAGAGCTGCCCAAGAAATGGAGATCAAGGAGATGGCTGTGTTTGGTGATGCAAAGCTGATTGTCCAGCAGGTCAAAAATGTTTATCAGAATAAGCATCCTCGGCTCAGGAGCTACAGGAACGAGGTATGGGACCTGGTTGATAATTCTTTCCTGGCTTTTAATATTTCCTATATTCCAAGGGAGGAAAATGCTTCAGCCAATTTTCTAGCATTCACAGCTAGTGTGCTCGAAATTCCCACATAGCCCACTGCCAGGCCTGATGTTGAAATAAAATATAGACCTTCTATACCAAACAACGTCAAATACTAGAGGGTGTTTGAGGATGATCAGGAGATTGAAAAATTCCTCCAGTCCATTGATGACTTTTCCACTATGCACATAGATGAGAATCCTGAAGAGGAAGATGACCATCACCCTGAGGAATTTTTGAACAAAATCATTGATCACCAGATCATTCAGCTACCCAGCAACCACATACTGAGAGGACTAATCCCATTAGAAAGTTTGTTTGATGGGAATGATGTGGCAGTAAAAGGTAAAGTTTCAGGTGACGATGATGACATAGCTGAATGCAACATAAGCACACATGAGGAGACAAAATTGGTCAAGTTGTCGAAGAGTTTGACTAGGGAGCAGAGGGCCGAGTATACTAAGTTGATGAGGCAGTTTGATGATGTGTTTGCATGGACCTACGAAGACCTCAAAACGTATGACACATCAGTCATCGAGCACAAGATCCTGCTGAAAGAGGATGCTAAGCCGTTTAAGCAGAAGCTGAGACAGATAAACCCCATGCTGTTACCAGTCATGGAAAAGGAAGTGAAGAAGTTGTTGGATGCCCAGATCATTTTCCCCTTGAGATACTCTGAATGGGTGGCCAATCTGGTTCCGGTGAGAAAGAAAAGTGGAGAAATCAGACTCCGTGTCAATTTCAGGAACCTGAACAGAAGCTCCAGGAAGGACAATTACCCCCTGCCTAACATGGAACATATTCTTCAGAGGGTAACTGGTGCATCAAGGATATCCATGATTGATGGTTTCTCTGGATACAATCAGATACCAGTCATGCCTGAGGACAGAGAGAAAATAACATTCACCACTCCTTGGGGCACATTCATGTATGCCAAGATGCCATTTGGGTTAATGAACGCAGGAGCAACATTTCAGCGAGCCATGGACATAGCCTTCATCGGGGAGAAGGACCAATTTGTGGTGATATATTTGGATGACATCACAGTCTTCTCTAAGACTGATAAAGAACACTGCTGCCACTTAAAAAGGGTTTTCCTAAAGTGTCGAAGGTATGGCCTTTCCATGAACCCTAAGAAATCATTGTTTTCTATGAAGGAGGGGAAACTATTAGGTCATATAGTGTCAGCAGAAGGAGTAAGAATTGACCCCAGCAGGGTGGAGGCGATTCAGGCCTTGTCGCTCCCCCGGTCTAAGAAGGAAGTTCAGGCGTTTCTGGGGAAGATAAACTTTCTGAGGAGATTCATCTCAAATTTTGCTGAGCTGGCGAAACACATCACAACCATGCTCAGGAAGGGCCATGAAATAAAATGGACTGATAAACCCAGGGAATATTTTGTGCAGATAAAGAAAGCATTGACTGAGGCGCCTGTGCTAATCAGTCCTGATTATTCTAAAGATTTCCTGATTTTCTCATTTGCTTCTGACGACTCAGTAGTAGCAGTGTTATTGCAGAGAAACGATCAAGGGCGAGGACAACCCATTGCCTTCTTCAGCAGGGCATTGAGGGATGATGAACTCAGATATGAGATCATGGAAAAGCAGGCCTATGCATTGGTGAAAGCCCTCAAAGCCTTCAGGATCTATGTTTTTCACTCCAGGGTCACTGCATATGTCCCTTCACCCTCTGTGAAGGACATTCTTATACAACCTGACATAGACGGGAGAATGGGTAAATGGATAGCCAAGATCCTGGAGTTTGACCTGGAGATTAAGCCTACCAAGTTAATAAGGGGGAAAGGTTTGGCCAGGTTGTTGGCTGAATCCAATTTCAAAACTCTGGGGATTAACTACATCAATGAACAAGCTGAGTCATCCAACAGTAATTCCCAGATCACCATACCACTAGCAGAATGTCCCTGGTACAGGGATATCTTGTAATTTCTACAGGAATTAAAGCCCCCTGATGGAATGGGAAAGAGTAGGGCCAGAGCTTTGAAGCTCAAAGTGGTCAAATACTGCCTCATTGACTGAGCCTTGTACTGGAGAGACCCTATGGGGATATTACTAAGATGTCTGGACCCATTTCAAGCGTAGAAAGTGATGTTTGATTTTCATAGCAGTCTCTGCGGGGGTCATCATTTTTGGAAAACCACAGCCCACAAAATCCTCCGGGCTAGGTATTACTGGCCTACCTTGTTCGCTGATGTCTGCAGGGAAGTCAGGGCTTGCATCAAATGCCATAAATTCTCAGGTAAACAAAAACTCAAATCTTTTCCATTAAATCCTGTAGTAGTTTTTGCACCCTTTCAGCAGTGGGGGTTGGATTTCATTGGGGAGATTCATCCTCCCTCAAGTGGCTAGCACAGAAGGATCCTCACTGCAACTGATTATTTCACCAAATGGATAGAGGCTCTCCCCACTAGAATCACTTCTCACAAAGTAATCATCAGCTTCTTGGAGGACATCATAGCCAGATTTGGTTGTCCGAGCAGAATTGTCACTGACAATGCCTCCCCCTTCAAGTCTGAGCCTCTGATCAAATTTTGTGAACAATTTGGGATTTCTCTGATCCATTCCACTCCTTAGTATCCTCAGGGAAACGTGCTGGCAGAGTCCTCCAATAAAAGCCTAATCAAGCTCATCAAAAAATTACTAGAGGATAATCAAAAGGCATGGGATTCAAAGCTCAAATTTTCTCTCTGGGCTGATCGGGTGACAACCAAGAAGTCCCTGGGCCTCTCACCTTTCCAACTGGTTTACAGAATAGAGGTCGTTTTCCCCACTCATCTTGCATTACCTGTGGCTAGTCTCCTCCAAGACTATGAAGGAGAGCCCAACCATGTGCTCAGAAGAATTCATCAGATGGTGGAGGTGCAGCAGATCAGAGAACATGTCCTTGACAGAGCTTACAATCATCAGCAGAAGATCAAGCGGGCTTTTGACAGGAAGAGAAAAAAGAAGGAATTTGAACAGGGCGATATGGTACTCAAGTGGGATGCACCCAGGAAGGAAAAGGGAAAACACAGTAAATTTGATGCCCTCTGGTTCGGGCCTTTCAATATCTCTGAAGTGTTTTCAAACAACACTTACAGGTTGTAGGATCTAGAAGGCAATGAAGTGTTTAGTGGCCCAGTCAATGGGATTTTCTTAAAAAAATGTTTTATGTGAGCCCCAGTCGGCTCTTTTTGGTTTTGTTTTGTAAATATTGTTTATGTTTTTGTTTTCAGACTAATAAATGACTCCATAGCCCAATAGCAAAGGCACTAAGTCTGCAAAAGAGTTCTTAGAGCATCACAGGGACGACTCTATCCCCCATGGAGCCAAATGTTAGCGATATTTCTTGCTAAGGGGTTGAATTGAAAAAGAGTGGGTCAAAACCCACTTATCCTAAGTTTTGGGCGCAAGCGCATCTACATTAAATGAGAGTCACCTTTAAACGGCTGAATTTTGCGCGCCTAGATCGACGGCGCACAGCAAATTCCGGACCCCCCTTGCCTTTCGACCTTTAAGCAAGGGGGGGGGGTCCAGAATTGGGGGCGCACCTCTCCAACGGTCCAGATGAGTGTGCCCAGATCAATGGTGATGAAGACCATTCCGAACCCCCCCCGCCTTTCTACCTTTAAGCGGAGGGGGGGCGTCCGGAATCGTGGATGTAGTTTTCCGATGGATATGATCAAGGAGCCCGGATCAACGGCTCAGGCGCGGCCCCGACTTTCTCAGTTGCCCTATCTTTAACCCCGTGTGGGCCCTTCTCCCGTCGTGACACCTTCCTTTCCACCTCTCCCTTGCTGTCGTGTGTCATCCATCCGCCTCCCCATCTTCGCCCAGGTGGCCCATCCTCCGTCTCACTATCCAGTCACCACCTGTCGCGTGTCCCGCTCCTTTTCCACATCAGCTTCTCGACAAAGGATGATTCCACTATCCCTCACCTTCCCCCTCTTCCGCCCATTTTATTCCACCATGCGCCCTCCTTTGTCACTCTTCCCGTGCCACGCCTTTCCCTTCACGACCTTGTAAGCCGACGCCATCACTCCTATTATTCGCCCCATTCTCCGTGTTGGCCTTCCATGCGTGTCCCTCAAAAGATTCATCTATTCCAGGTGGCAACGTGAGGATTCTTCCATATCCTGAAGTGCTGAGTTGGCTAGTCCGTTCCCAATCCCAAGAAGCAGTTATTGAAGCAGTTGGTGGTGGTTAGACATCGTCTCCGCCATAATGGGAAAGTCCTGCATTGGATTAAAGGCACGTCGATTCACCGAATAAACTGTCAAAAGATCGATCGCGTCTGCCATAAGTGCATGGTTATTCAAAGATTGCGGCTGTAGAATGTCAGAAGCCATGTAGACACAAAGCCTTCAATGCAATTTCTTGGTTCCGCTGCTGTTGTTGTTTTGAGTATATGTAGGCATTTTTTCCATTTTGGTATCTATCGATGGTAGAGCTAAGCTCCCGACTGTAAAGTTTTAGTGGACATTCTGGTTTCCTGGTTATGCCTCTATGTTTGAGACTTCTTGGTTTATAACAAACAATTCTCCTTCTCCATCTTTGTTTCATCTTATGCTAGATAATCCACAGTCGAAAGATTCGCGTGGATTTAACAATCTTGTTATGATAAAGGATTTGTTGTGACATTGTTGTGCCCTCTGGTGTTATGCGTTTGAATATAAGAAGATCTTGTGTTTGAATTCTTTCTTCTTCATTCGGTTGTGAACCTGATGTTTATGACAGACCCCTGCACTCTTCTCATGAAGTCTTCCCCCTACTCACCCTTTATTGCAACTCATTGTTTGAAGTTTATCAAGACCTTACTCGTTCATGCATGCCTGGTCTAGTTCTTGAGCTGATACAATACTGTTCTGAGTTTCCTCCATTTGATCACCCCTTTCAAACAAATCGTGACATTAAATTGATGGGCGTCGGGCTCTGCTCCTGCTAGCAGTTCAGGAGTGACTTCTGGCTCCAACAGAACTTCATCATCAGAACTATTTAAATCCCTGGCCTCTGGAATATTTGGAATCTGATCTGGATTTGCAGAATGATAGTCTTTGTCATCAGAAACCCCACTTGTACCTTTAAACACATCTTTAACTTTTGATGATCTAGTGGTTTCTCTTGTCATAGATCTTGTAGAGTACTGAGCAACTTGTTTTCCTTTTCCTTGTGTCTTCCCCAAGTTCTTAGTTTCTTTCTCATTCCTATGCAAAGGAGGTATCTATGCTTGTTCCTTGATGCCTGTTTTATAATCTTCAGAATTATCCTCTATGACTATAAGGTCATCCTTTTTTATGGATCGATCAAAGATGACTTTAGAGTTTAATCTCAATTTATTGACAACCCTAGTGGAGTTTATCCTAGGGTATTTAGGCACAAGTGTAGGCTTCTTCCTCTATTTTTTTCCCTTGGCATTTTTCTTAATTATCAATTTTTGTTTCTGCTTGACTGTGGACTGAATTGGGTTCACATTATAATCTTCATCCACATCTACTTCCATATGTATCTCTAGAACAAGAAACATATCAATATTTGCATCTAGTTTTGATTTCTTACCTCTACTGGTGGTAGCTTCTTCCTAACCTTTACCTACAGGAGCATCCCCAATGACTTGTTGAGTTTGCATCTTCCTTTTGCTAGCCCTTTTTACCCTAGTTGCAGATGTTTCTTCTTTAATTGGGGACTCATTGACTATACCAATATGTTTTTGTTTAGCTGATTTCTTTCCTTTGGCCTTTTTGGATTTGCTTGATTGTGGATCATTTCCTAAAGAATGTATTAGCCAATCCCAGGGTCTCTGGACTTCATTCAAAGAGGATATGACCAATGTCTTTATTAAAAATTGGTGAAAAAGACTGCCTTTGGCTGTAGCAGGATGAGACTACACCCTTTTGGACATTTTAGATAAACTCTTTAGCAGGAAATAGGGTAAATTGAGAGGATAATCTCCATTAATGTGCATTAACAGTCTGATATGATAAATGTAAACCAGTGAAAACCTACCCTCACACGTAATATACTTGTGAATGATTATCAAAGCATTATGTCATTCCTTTCTAATCCAGCTATGTGGTATTCCCTTTTTCCAATTAGGGTTCTATTTTTCTGGTATCAAGAATTAATTCACGAACTCCATAACCACATTCTCTTTCTTCCACCACCTCTCTCCACCAACTGGAAATTTTCAGGCTCTTGCAATTGAGTGTCCAGTCACCATCATCAGTAATTTCCTAATTACAACTTCAAAACCATCAAAGTTTTGTGTGAAGATCATTGAGACTTGCTCATCGTGTCCCTGGAAGGTTGTGAAAAGCTCAAGCCAACCTGCGTCTTTAAACCTCTACACCATTTGGGGGTAGGCTTCAAGAAATTGTGTGCCCTCGATTTCCAATATAATTATCTTTCCACTCTTCTTCAGTGCCATGTTGTTGGTATAGTTTTGTAAACAGTTCTGTGTAGTTTGGAACTGAGAATTTTAAAATCTGTGACTGTTAGAAACCAAAAATCCCTTCTATTTCCAATTCAATCTATGCACACAATATCTGATACATTAGAATAGAAGGTGATAGTTTCTACTAATAATATCAAAACATGTTTGATTTGATGCAGGTCGGACTGGTACAACTCGATCCCTCTCTTATGATGGATAAAACTGCAGCATCAACTCAAGAAAAGATCGTGGAGAGGCATGTAGATCCTCTAATCACAATTTGAGAAATTATGATGTGATCAGGGTTAGCTCGCGCATGTCAAAACATGATTATCCTTGGCACTGCAGGAATAATGCTACTCCTGTAGCGCCATTCATTATTTGGAAAAAAATTGAAAATTCAAAAATGAAATAGACAAGTGATGTGACAAGATCCATCAAATCAAATCCTAAAACTTCAAAAACTTAATAAAAACATTTAAAAGTGAAAAAATGCAAAACATGACAAATCAAACCAAGGGGTAAAAGTCAAAATTCAAACAACAAAGTATAAGAAGGGAGGATTTAGGATTAGGGATACTCACTTAATCAAGAACAAATTTAGAGACTAACACTGGCTCCTTCTGGGGGTAAATTTTTATGAGGAAAATTTAAGATCTGCAGACCAATGCCTTTACCTTGCTTCTGATTCTCTAATTTCCCTGCTCTGTCATCCTTTATCTACAACACAACTATGTAAAAAAAATTCCATTGGGTATATGGAGTCTTTATTGAATGAAAAACCTTTTGTACAAACTGAAACCTTTGATAAATCTTTAAAGAAAGTAATGTTTCAAGAACCTTCCATTCACTGGGCCTCCAAAAATTTCAGTGTCATCCAGATTATGTAAGAGAAAATTATTGTTATTAATGACCTTGGCTATTCTGAAAGGACCATAACATAAGTTTTCAAACTTACCATGTTTTTCTTTGTCCTATCTTCTAGCATCCCACCTTAATACCAAATCGTCTTCATTGAAAACATCTTTCTTGGTTCCCTTATCAAATGTGGCTTTGACTTTTCTATGGTGAACAACATCTTTCTAATCCATCTTTTCTCTGACTTGTTGAACCTCAATCATCTGAAAAAATATCCTTTGTATATCATTGGGTTCTTCTAACTCTTCTTGCCAAAAATTTAAAACTGGTAAACCCAATTGAGTTGGAAAAATGGATTTTGTTCCATACACCATCTGGAAAGGGGAGGTTCCAATGGACTTCTTGTTACTGATACGATCAACCCATAATCCTTTTGTTTTCTGCAAGTAGATTTTTTATAATCCTTATGAGAATATTATTAGACGACTCTGCTAACCCATTTCCTTGGGGATAGTAAGGAGTAGAGTGGACCAATTTGATATTATAATTATTTCATAAATAAATCATGGAGTTTGATTTGAAAGCTTGAGCATTGTCAGTAACTAGCTTCTTAGGACAGCCAAACCTAGAAAACATATGTCCTTCAATAAATTCCATGATTACCTTGTCTGCTTCATTCCGAGTTGGAATTACTTCAATCTAATTTGTAAAGTAATCTGTGGATGTAAGAATCCACTTATGTTGTCCAAAATATGAAGGGTTGATTTCCCTGATGAAGTCCAAACCCCACTGTTGAAATGGTCCATGATAAATGATGGTTCAGAGGCAGAGACATAAGTTTTTTCTTTCCTGCAAACTTTTGACAGGGTTCACATGCCCTTACCTAAGAATAAATGTCTGGAAATAGGACTGGCCAGTAATAGCCTGCTCTGAGAATCTTGATAGTAGTAGATTTCCAATGGTGATGACCTCCATAAACACCATGTTGTAGATCACAAAAAAATTGTTTAGCCTCTTCTTCATCAACACACTTGAACAAGATTCCATTAGGATCTTTCTAGAATAGGATTTCATCAATAATGCAATGCTTTACTGATTTTAATTTAAGTGATCTGAACTTTGATTTATCTAATTCAGGAGGAGAATGAATATTCAACAGAAAAAATGCAATATCTTTGTACCATGGTAAAGAAGCATATTTGTTGTTTACCTGTGAACCTGTTTCTTCAATCTGGATTGAAGAATTTTGTGATTTACTTGAAAGATGATACAACCCAATTTCTTTGCAATTTGAATCTGCAATTAATTTTCCAAGGCCTTGACCTTTTATCAGCTAAGTGGGATTTATAGTCAGATTGTACTCCAAAATTTTTGTTATCCACTTTCCCCTCTTTCCTTCACAATCAGGCTGAACTAAAATTTCTTTGACTGCACTACTTGGCACATATGCAGTGACTTTAGATTGTAGAACATATACCCTGAAAGATTTTAAATCCTTCACCAGAGCATATGCTTGTTTCTTCATTATATCATATTTCAATTCAGAGTCTCTGAGAGTTTTTCTAAATAAGGAGATGGGTTTCTCATACCCTTTATCATTTGTTTGTAGAAGAACAACAACTATGGTGTCTTTAGAGGCAAATGAAAAAATCATGAATCCCTTGGATTAATTCAGATTGGAGAATAGGGGCTTGAACAAGAGCCTTCTTAATCTTCTGAAAATATTCTTTAGCTTCTGGTATCCATTTGATTTTTAAATCCTTTTTCAACATATTAGTAATGTACTTGATAATTTCTGCAAAATTGGGTATAAATCTCCTTAAAAAAAATATTTTACCTGTGAAGGATTGGATAGACTTCGTGTTCCTTGGAATGTATATATGTTGGATAGATTCTACTCTTTCAAGATCTATCTTAATGCCTTCTAGTGAAAAATATGTCCCAAATGTTTTCCTTCTTCCATGGAAAAATGGGATTTTTTAGGGTTAAGTGATATACCATACCTCCTGCATTTCTCAAATGTTTTCTTCAAATGTTGTAAATGTTCTTCATAAAATGTTGAAAATATAGTGATGTCATCAAGATAAATAAACACAAACCTGTCTTTATCACCAATAAAAGCAATGTCCATATCCCTCTAAAAGGTTGCTCCTGTATTCATCAATCCAAAGGGAATATTTGCATACATGAAAGTGCCCCAGGGAGTGGTAAAAGCTATTTTCTTCTTGTCTTCCTCCATTATTGATATTTGATTGTACCCTAAATAGCCATCTAGCATATAAATATTATTTTCCCCTACTACTCATTGTAAAATATGATCCAGTTTTGGTAATGGATAATTGTCCTTTAAAGAGCACCTATTCAAATTCCTGAAATCCACACAGAGCCTTATTTCTCCACTCTTCTTCCTGACAGGTACTAGATCAGCTACCCACTCTGAGTATCTTAGTGGCACTATAATTTTGGTATCCAACAACCTTTTCAACTCTTTTTCTATTATGGGTAGCAGCAAAGGATTAAATTTCCTAGACTTCTTCTTAAAATGTTTTGATCCAAGATTCAGAGGAATCTTGTGCTGCATAATCTTTGTATCAAAAAACATTAGGTCTTCATAAGACCAGGAAAATACATCTGAATACTACTTCATCAAATTGACATATATGTCTCTCTGTTTTTCTGATAGTTTTCTAGATAATTTAGCCATCCCAGGATTTAAATCATAACGGATATCACAGTCAACTACATTAGTCTCTTCTGTCTGAATAATATCCTTTCTGGAAACATCGTTGTGATCAAACAATATATCAAGTGGAACCAAACCTTTAGGCATATGATTTTTTTTTCAATTCAATGATTTTGTGCCCAAAAACGTTGTCTTGATGAACATTTGCAACATGTACCTCTATATCCTAATCTTCATTGTCTTGATCTATTGAAATATTGGAAAACTCTTAAATAGTCTTTAAAAATATTTCAATCTCCTGATCATCTTTGAAAACCTGCCAATTTTTTATGTTATCTGGTATTGAGGGTCTGTGTCTAACCTTAATCTCAAATTTTAAATTAGGAAACATTGAGGTCTTAAAGTTATTGGCTGCAAGTGCTAAAGAGTCAACATGTTGATTCAAATTCTTGTGCACAAAAGTGATGTTGAATGACAAGAAGAAATTATCCACATAATCCCACACTTCATTCCTATATTGTTTTAACCTTTGTTGTTTAGTTTGATAAATGTTTTTAATTTGATGGATAATGAGTTCTGAATCTCCAAAAATAGAAAGTTTATCTATACCCATATCTTTAGCATCTTTCAATCCTAACAACAAAGCTTGATATTCACTGATGTTATTAGTTGTATCAAATTCAAGTTTATATGACATAGGAATGACTTCTTGGGTAGGAGAAATGAAAACAATCCTTGCCCCAAAACCTTCTTTTGAACAAGCCCCATCAAAATACATTTTTCGGACAAAATTTTATGCATTGTATCCAACTGCAGGTGTTATTCTTCTAACTAATTTTTCTTCCATCTTATCACCAATATGAAAAATAGAGGTGCCAATTTCATCTTCTACAACATCTATAGGGTGATTACTAGGGTTCTCATGATCACTTACCAAGTAAGCCAGTATTACTTCCTTGTACAATCTCCAATGTTCTCCACCAAAAAAAGGTATGGTAGCATAACTGAGATCCATCTGTAAAATACCTCCTACTTTCTTAGCCCAGAATCTTGACAGAAGCATTCCAAATTTTGGAGGTATTTCAGCCACAATAACATCCAATACCACACTTTTTATAGGTAACTGAGAAAGAGTAACAACCATGTCCTTGATGAATCCGAAACATTTAACTTTCCTAGAGTCAAAAGAATATAATTCAAGGTAGGGTTTAGTGATGTCTAACCCTAATTCACCTATTACCACTTTTGGCATGAAATTGTGTGAATCCCCTGAATCCATTAAACAGTTATGCAATATTTTGTCATGAATATTCAGTGATATGTAGAAAGGAGGAGAAGCATCAGTTATGCCTTCAATATGAGGTCCAATGGTTATAGAAGGATTCTCATCTTCAAGGTTGATAGTATCTGAAAAGGTAACCTAAGCAGGAGGCTGTAATGCCTTGAGAACAGTCTTTCTAAAAGGATTTGTTGTCATTAGTTCTATCAAAGGTATAGGAATTTTAATCTCGTTAATTTAATGCTCCAAGATGAATGAAGAAAAAACCTTTTATGTTTCCTTTAACTCTGTAGTACTAACCTTGGAAGGTTTCTTCAAATGTTGATCTATTTGAATCCCAGGATTGTCTTTACTGATCCCTGATTTGACTGGAGTGTTGACCTTCTTTGTGGAAACAGGTATATCCACCTTAGGTGTATTTGATCTGGATCTAAGATCATATTTCTTTCTTTTATGTTCCTTCTGGATAACCTCATCAACATCCCCTTCTTCAAACTGATTTAATATCAAAGAATATTCATAATCTTGTTGTGTCAAATGAGTAGGGGACGATTTTGAATCATTTAAATGTACTGCAGTTTCATCTTCAGTATCATCTTCTTCTTCCACCTCTTCTACTACATTATTTTGGAAAGGAGGAAAAACTTTTTGATCTTCTTGATTATTCCTTTCTCTTGGTAAGATTTGAGGTACATTATTTGGCCTCCTAAACTGATTAAGATTTTTGTATCCACCTTCCTGTGTAAGTCTACTGGGTTGTTTTCGTTCCATTTTCAACCTAGCCATGTCATATGTCAAGGTCTTCAACATTTTATCCATTTCATCTATCTTAGAATGAGATTTTGTATGGCAGGAGGAAAGAAGATCTTCTTTCTGTTTTTTCATGTCTCTATCACCCCTGGACTTAAACTTGTCTGCTGCTAGTATGTTAGATTCTACCTCAATGGCTTCTTCCTACATCAGGCTCAAAGTAGCAGACCTTCTTTCTCTCAGTAAGAAAGAAAATTCAGCATCAAAAGCATTGGCAAAGGTGATTTTGGCTGATGTTTCTGAAGGCTTAATTTCATCTGGAATTTTACTATACATTTTATTGAACCTTTTATTAAAATCAGATATTGATTCACCTTGTTTCATTTTTAAAGCACCAAATTCAGTAATGTAGTATAAGTAGTCTTTATTATCTCCCCAATGTCTGAAAAAGGTGTCATCCAAAGCATCAATATCATAAACTGAATTAGGTGGCAAGATCCTGAACCATTTTCTTGCTTCACCATCTAAACTCTGCACAAACAGTCTCATCCAAACATCTACATGCTCTACATTAAAATTGTCTAGAAAACTGTAGAAATAATTTAAATGCTCTTCAGCAGTAACTCCTCGTTCTCCATTGAATCTTGGAAAATATTTCATATAATTATTTGGTGGAAAAGCATACAGAACTTGCGGCAGGTTTAATGGTGCATATCTAGTTGCAACAATTGCATCCATTCTATTTACAACCATATTTTCTATCTTTGGTGTTTAATCTTTAGGAGTAAGAAAAATTGGTGATGTAGAAAGTGAAACTATCCCTTGTGTGAAGAAACTTAGTTGTGATGATAGTAGTTCTTGATCTTCAGAAAACAAAGGTTTCTTTTCTGGACTAGAGCAGGATGATGGTCCCAGAAAAATAGGGTTTTAAAAAGAGGAATAATGTGGTTCATTTTCTTCAGAAGAGAAATAGTGAGATGATGAAGAGAGTGTTTTTGGTTCACTTTTAATATATTTTTTGTAATATCTCAAAGCTTCAGCTACAGACAAAGTATTTTCTTGTTCCTCTTCAATGAGCTCAACAAACAGCTTCCATTGATTTAAATTTAGTTCTGAAATAGTTGAAGGAAAGGAAACTGTAGTAGGCTCAATGACAGGCTTAATTTCACTTTCAGGAATCACTTCTTCATCTAATTGGAGTTTTAAAATTTGATAAGACTGTACTTGAGAGTTGATTGAAAACAATTTTCCCTTTGAGAGAGAGGACTGTCCATGAATAATTTTAGGTTTTCTTAATGATTGTTCAGGGTCTGGTACTACTACAATAGGCTTTGGGTCTGGGATTTTTATGGTAACTAGTTTCTTTGTAGATGATGAGGAAGTTGGAGGAGTTTTAGGTCCTTTTCCTTCTCTTTTGGGAGCCAAAATTACCACAGAGGAGTCACCAGGTGAAAAAATCACAGTCTCATGTAATTGTCCAAAACTTTGTTCACCGTCAAGATTTGAATCTAATATTGTCATTCTCCCAAGGAATATATATATGTTCCTTCGTCCCAGACAACGAAGCCAATATATGTTATTCCCTAAAGTTGCTCTTGATTGTGAGAAGTAAAGCTAGGGCATCATCATGTTATTGCAATAATATTTTAAGGGTTTTACGAAGTAAATCTAGGGCATCATCATGTTATTGCATCATCATCAATAGTATGGTTGAAAGATGGTTCAAGGTTTCAAGGTAAACACAAGGTTCAAAATAAATCCAAGAGATATCCCACTGATTTGTTAAAGGGAAGCCACATGAATAGATCAGACAGATAAGAAAAATAAAGAGAGGAAATATGGAAGCATTCAATTTGTCAACCCCATATGGATTTCTTATTTCACAATGTAATCTAGAAACAAGAACATGTACTTGAAAATCAAATCTTCATAATAACAATAACAACAAAATATTCATTGTATTAATTAATACCAAGAAATCAATGCATTGCAACTGAAAAATGATCTCAAGCAAGAAAATAAATAAAACATGAAATGAGAGAAAATATGACCATCAACATGTATTTTCCATTAAGTATCAATGTGGAAAAAAAATATCTTACAAAGAGTTCAAAATAGGTCCCTGAAAGCCCAACCTTTCAACCTTAATAAAGTCTTTCATCTGTCTATTTAAACTATACAGAATATGACTACAGATCCTATTTTCTAGTATGTAGTTAGTAACAGGATCTGGTCAATGTCTATCTTCTAGGAGGATCAGCTCAAACGAGCACTTATATTGACAATATAGTAAACAACTCAACAGCTTAACCCAAAATACTTTTACAGAAACTTATCAAATCCCACAAAATTTAGAATTAATCTTTACTGAGTTATCCATTCAAATTATCAAAATCCTTTAGGTCAAAATCAAATTGAATATCTTTTACTCCTTGAGTAACTAGAATCAAAACTTTCAAAACTTTGCATGAAGGGACTTCATAAGGATATCATTATATAATCATTGCACTGGCTTTGGTATTCCTTTACTTCAGCTTGGTTGTGAGCACAATATTGTGCCAATACAATTTGAAATTAGATTCTCCCATCTCCCTGAGCATTGTCTTTTGTTCCTTTCTCTTTTTCTTCAAACCTTATATCGTCTCTTGTTGTCTGGCATTCCATTGCTCCACCTGAGCTTTTTTTTTCTTTAATTGCTTCACCATTTTCTGTATCTCCTTAATCTTGTCTTTATCACTTCTAACTTTGACTTTAAACTCTGGAAATTCTTCTACATGTGCAGGTTTGCTCAGGTCTATAAAAGCCTGAGTTTTTCTCAATTTGATCTGGTATCTAGAAGATAATTCTGAGCTATGAACTTCATCATCAGAACTATCTGAATCCCTGGCCTCTAGAAGATCTGGAATCTGATCTGGATCTGCAGAATGATAGTCTTTGTCATCAGAAACCCCACCTATACCTTTAAACACGACTTCAACTTTTGATGATCTAGAGGTTTCTCTTGTCATAGGTTTTTTAGAGTATTGAACAACTTGTTTTCTTTTTCCTTGTGTCCTCCCCAAGTTCTTAGTTTCTTTCTCATTCCTATGCAAAGGAGGTATCTATGCTTGTTCCTTGATGCATGTTTTAGAATCTTCAGAATTATCCTCTCTGACTATAAGGTTCTCTTTTTTGATGGATGGATCAAAGATGGATTTAGAGTTTAATCTGAATTTATTGACAGCCCTAGTGGAGTTTATCCTAGGGTATTTAGGAACATGTGTAGGCTTCTTCCTCTATTTTTTTCCTTGGCATTTTTCCTAATTATCGATTTTTGTTTCTTCTTGACTGTGGAATGAATTGGGTCACATTATAATATTCATCCACATTTACTTCCATATTTATCTCTGGATCAAGAAACATATCAATATATGCATCTGGTTTTGATTTATTACCTCTACTGGTGGTAGCTTCTTCCTAACCTTTACCTACAGGAGCATCCACAATGACTTGTTGAGTTTACATCTTATTTTTTCTAGCCCTTGTTACCCTAGTTGAAGATGTTTCTTCTTTAATTGGGGATTCATTGACTATACCAATATGTTTACGTTTAGTTGATTTCTTTCCTTTGGCCTTTTTGGATTTGCTTGACTGTTGATCATTTCCTAAAGACTGGATTAGCCAATCCCAGGGTCTATAGACTTCATTCAAAGAGGACATGACCAATGTGTTTATTAAAACATGGTGAAAATGACTTCCTTTGGTTGTAGAGGGATGAGACTGCACCCTTTTGGACATTTTAGATAAACTCTACAATATGAAATAGGGTAAATTGAGTGGATAATCTCCAGTAATGTTCATTAACAGTCTGATATGATAAATGTAAACCAGTGAAAACCTACCCTCACACATAATATACCTGTGAATGATTATCAAAGAAACATGCCATTCCTTTCTGATCCAGCTATGTGGTATTCCCTTTTTCGAATTAGGGTTCTATTTTTTTGGTATCAAGAACTGATTCACAAACTCCATAACCAAATTCTTTTTTTTCCACCACCTTTCTCTACCAATTGGCAATTTGCAGGCTCTTGCAATTGAGTGTTCAGTCACCATCATCAGTAATTTCCCAATTACAACTTCAAAACCATCGAATTTTTGTGCGAAGATCATTGAGATATGTTTTATCGTGTCCCTGGAAGATTGTGAAAAACTCAAACCAACCTTCATATTTAAACCTCTGTGCCATTTGTGGGTAGGCTTCAAGCAATTTTGCGCCCTTAGGTTCCAATCTAATGAGTTGTCCACTCTTCTTCGGTTCCATGCTGCTAGTATAGTTCTGTAAACAACTCTACGTGGTTTGGAACTGAGAATTTTAAAACCTGTGACTATTAGAAACCAAAAATCTCTTATGTTTCCAATTCAATCTTTAGACACAATATCTGATACATTAGAATATAAGGTGATATTTTCTATTAATAATATCAAAACTTGTTTGATTTGATGTAGGTCAGACTGGTACAACTCGGTCCCTCGCTTATGATGGATAAAACTACAGCATCAACTCGAGAAAATATCATGGAGAGGCATGCAGATCCTCTAATCATGATTTGCATAATTATGATGTGATTAGGGTTAGATGGCGCATGTCAAAACATGATTATCCTTGGCACTGCAGGAATAACACTATTCCTTTAGTGCCATTCATTATTTGGAAAAATTTTGAAAATTAAAAAATGAAATAGACAAGTGATGTGACAAGATCCATCAAATCAAATCCTAAACCTTCAAAAACTTAAGAAAATCATTTAAAAATGCAAAAATTCAAAACATGACAAATCAAACCAAGGGGTAAAAGTCAAAATTCAAGCAACAAATTATAAGCAAGGAGGATTTAGTATTAGGGATACTCACTTAATCAAGAACAAATTTAGATACCAACAGCTACACTCATTCTTAAGTAGATGATGATGTTTAAAATGAGGCTCTATAGGCATTTTTAACATAAAGAATATCCAAAACCCTAACCCTAACACCGAAAGATGAAATGTCAAAAGGCTTGTGGGCCCCGATGGGGGTAGTTGATATGCAAACTTCCCAAGGGCATAACATTTTCATACAATCTCCATTTCAGGAGCATGATAGCTCATGGGAAAGGTCTATCCAAGGAACACACATTTTTCCATCACACTCTGGCTAAATCCTATAGTGTGACTATGGAAATAATTTATTAGAAGCTAATTGACTTTGGAAATACTTTAAGGTTTATTATTATTGGTTCCTTGTGTCTTAACTAGGATGGGACTTAAGTCTTTCGTCGAATTAAGGTCCTTGTGAATTATTAATTGCGTATGGATTTAACACTTAGTAATATTTTCCACCATAAGAGGTTCAGTAATGCGTAATGCAAGTATTTATAAACACTTTAGAAAAACAAACTATTCTTACTTACATAGGCTTCATTAACACTTTAAAACTTAATTGATCAAATTAAATAAAGTATTACAATGATTAGTGAAATAATACACTCCAAATCTATCTAAATACTCAACCAAACTGAGAAATAATTTATTTCATTTCATCAAAATTTCGTAAACTTATACAAATTTTGTGAAATAGTTGCTAGAACCTAAAACATCTTTGTATAGCCTTCAACAAACATCTCCTATAATAAGTGGAGTTATTGAATATTGTAAAGGTAATTGTAGTTTCTATTAGGTAAATGTAATTTATTGAATGTACAAACTTGTTGGCACAGGGGAAGATCCAGGGTTCAACGCTCAAGAGCGCACCAACAAAACCCTAACTACCGTCCCTTTCGGAAACACCTGCGAAGAAGATGAAGTCTCACCCGAGCTAGAGGCAGGGATGGTTGTAGGATTCAGATGTCTGCAACCTTAGCTGGGACACTGATACGTGATTATATTTTTAACAAATAACTTAGCATTAATAGTTCTCCTAGAATCAACCCTTATCTCACTTCGCAGAGAAAACAAAGCATCATAGTATATACTTAGATCTAAGATAATTCAGCACTTTAGCAATAGGTTCTGCAGATCAAGCACTAAGTATAGTATTTGTATCATATCTGACATTCATTCACATCTCATAAACAAAAAGCATAACTAGCTCGATCTAACACATCAAAGCATTTAGTAAAGAGAGACAAACACATCAGATCGAGGCATAGAGCACAACACACAGAGTTACTATGGTTCACCCCCACCCTGGGGCTACGTCCACAAAGACTTCTTCTTTATTATCTCGACCAAGAAGTTACAGAACAGAGCCTCACAGTCCTCACTTCACACAGGATAGAAGATTTGCACATCTTGCTAGATCCTTCTTCCTTTCACTTCAGCAAAAAACCTCTTTGTTGCACCTCTTTTGCCACCTGAATGAGAAAAACATAAGTGCTTACAAGCTTAGTTGGTTCAGCTAAGCAAGAAAACAGTAAGGAAAGGGTTAGAGAAAGAAACATAAAATACTAAGATAAGAATTAAACTAAGAAAAGAAATAAGAACTAAACTATTTCATAAGGACATAAGAACAAGAAGCAAACAAGACTCATGTCACCAATGGCAAGGCTTTGTATTAGTGAAAAAGAAAAATCACCAAAGAGAAAGGGGACTTTGGGTCCCTTCTTCCTCTAAGGGAGGTCTCTTGGATCCCCAAACTTGAGCTCTTCTTACAACTTGGAAACTTGAAATAAATGGTGAAAGAATCCCAAGCTAACCCACTCAAGAGGTGAGATGGACTGCTTAAATGGAATGGTGCTAGTATGCCCTTGATAGGAAAAGAGGATTCCCAAAGAGAATAGCAGCAGCATAACCTTACAATTGAATTCCTTGAAAATATAGTGCACCCATGGCCTTATTTTATAGCATAGATTTGAGGCATTAAGCAACCAACTTTTAGTGTGAAAAGGGGTTGTTTAGGGCATTTTTAGGTCTTTGACCAGCCACCCAGTCGGATCTAGCCGAGATTTCGATGTCAAATCAACTTGGAAGTTGAACCAGAAGTGGGTGGGAAGCTGACCAATCTCATAAATGTTCCATTCTCACATGTGCACGGCTTTTAGTGTCCATAGTCGCGCATTTTGTGCATGTGCGCTTTTCTGGCGTTTCTGAATGGCGCATGTGCGCGCGTGCCCTGCGTAGTCATAGCGCATCTTGATTTTTCAACTGGTTACATAGTTTTTTACCTTTTGGAAATTATTTTTGGTAATTTTGGTCCATGGGTGGACTCATAGCTGTTTGAAAATGCTAGATTCTAGTAGCCATTTGCAGATGATATTTTAGTGATAACAGATGCCCCCTGATGGATGAGGTTAGGAGCATATGGATAGCCAAAATTCATCAATGTTTCTTCTATTGAGAGTACCGTAGTAAGAAAGAGTGATAGTGAGTGTACCAAGAGTGACCCCATTGGAGGGAGAAACGAACCTGTAGGACCCAACCTTCCGTGAGGTGTGTGAAAATAAATTGTGTACAAACGAGGCGGGCATGCCCCATGCTCGTGTCATGTAACTCAAAAAGGATGTTGTACAGTAACTGAAACTGTGCATTGGTGTAGATAACTGTAGCACCCTCATGGGTGGTTGTGATAAAGGCAAGGGACAATTCTGAGGAGGAACATACTCTGAACAATAGGCAATGACACCTGTAAGAAGTATCATGGATTATGTGGGCATTGATAACCTTGCCAAGTTCAGAGTTCTTCGGCATATATGAAAATAAACTGCAATAGTCACAAAGTAAGACCCACCATGATATGAAAATGAGTTGAAGTCAAATGTTGTGGGGGTCAACGACAGCAGAGAGCAATGATGGTTCTCCTTGTGCCGTCCGAGACTCTTCATTGTAAAGGTAATGAAAGTCAAGATACTATCACCCTTCTAGAAACTGTGTTGATGTCGACAAAAAGGGAGACGTGACTCCAAGAAGCAAAGGGCTTCTTGAAATCTACCAAGTGAGGCTAGGATTTGAGGAGGTACATGAACAAAGTCAAGATGTGTGGAGACTCAAGACTGCCCTTGGTTGGAGATATATGATAAGTATAAGTGGTTGCAACCGTTCGATGAGGTCAAGTGTCAGGAGGACAATGTGATGTGGGATAAGTTGTGCCAGAGGTGGGACAAAGTGAACAAACTCAGAGAGTAGAGGTAGGTGGCATGTGTGGGACTCAGAGTTTATGGACGGTGTCAACAGGATGAGATGATAAGGAGTGCCCCAACCAAGGGTGACATGGGTTGCATTTGTCGAGAAGGAAGGTCACCAAGGGGACGACAAAAAGTGATGTAAATCATGGAAAGAAAGGCTTTTTACAATTAAATGAATAAAGAATAATTTGGGATGAATGTACAAATATAGAAACGGGTGCTCCAGTGCAAGATGGTTGGGCTGGTTAGGGAACAATTTGTGTGGAGAGCTGGTGGAGGTTGGGGGCCCCATGGTTGGGTTTGTGTATGAGGTAAATGGAATGGAGGGAAATTTGTGGATGGGAAAACTAATTTTGGATGAAATGGATGGTTAATGATATTGTGGAGGTGCAGTCAAAATAGACTCATGAAGAGATAACTTGGTAGTCCATTGGGAAAGCTAGCAAAATGAGGAAAATGAGTATGTGGCTGATGCTCGACATGATGTAAGACTATCAGGACTCCCATCCCTAAAGGGTTGAAAACAACATGAGTTTCAAAGTGCAAAGGGGTCTATGAATGGGACAACCCATGTGAAGGAGAGTGCTACCGGGTGGTAGTACCAAAAATACAATGGAGGTAGCGGTACTGCAGAGCTTAATATGGGGACCCTAAAGGAAAATTCCAGAGGGTGTGACTGGAAATGCAATTGAGATTTAGAGGGAATGATTACATGCCAGTGTTGATTATATACCTGAAGGGGTTGTGCTGGTGTATGATTCCCAAGTACCCGCACACATGAAAACCAAATACCCGGTGTGAACAATATCTGAAGAGAATCAAACATATGAGCATTTATTTGATAATTTTGAACATGAGCATGCATACCTGGGGATTGATGATGCATGCCAAGATGGTAGCGCAACTTGACAGGTGTCGGCCTACTGACTCAAGGGATTTTTCCTTTGGGTCCATCTTGGTGGCATGGTTTTTGGAGAGGGTGTCGATGTTGCACCCTAGAGTTTTATTGGGTGCACCTAGAGCACAAGAGCTGCGACTGATGCGGTGGTCTAGGATTTTGATTCGCCATGGTGGTGGGGAGGGCGGCCATTATTTCATGACCGAGGAATCACAGATGTGGCGGTAGATGACGCATATCATACTTCAATATCCATATTGTGGGGTTGATTTATGGGGTGATCCAGATATGGTGTTACCTCCGGGAGAGGTGTTTGACCATCGAGGTATGTTTGTGATTTATTTGATATGTTGATATTTGAGATAGTATGACCTATGTATTATGTATAGATGGATGTTGATGCTATCCTTTGTTTGTTTGTATGTGCATATGTGGAACCTCGTGGGTGTGAGGTTGAGTTGGTGAGGGAATCGGCTAATCAGGGGTCGGTGAGGCCTCCGTAGGTACAGTTGCGGGTTGGAGAGAGACGACAATGTGAGGACGTCGAGGCGAGACTAGCTAGTGAGGGGAGAGCGATGAGGAGATGTCATTTTGACGACCCTAGTGCAGGGCCATCACATGTTCCGTCGGTCAAGGGCGAGGGAGATTTTGAGGATATTTGTCACCATTTAAAGGCGGTACTACAGGGTGTGCCTAAAAGCATGTGGCCACACATCCAGGACTAGGGTGTCCTAGAGAATTGTGGGGGGGTTTTGTTGATGTGGCGAACCATGGTTCAGCGGGTAGCAGTGGCAGGTGCTGCAATGACCGGGCAGTTACCTCCATGTCCGGAGGGACCGATAGTAGGTGGGGCACCACCGCCTGAGGGGGGGCTAGGAGGTGGTGCTCTAGAGGCACCGTGAGTGTCTCTCTGTGTATTTTTGTATTTTATATATAGGATGGTAAGCCCATGTTGGTGTAGTGACACAAGTTTTGTACCGAGGTGCTTCACTAGCCTACGGATTTGGTATATGATGTATTCTATGTGTCTGTAAACATTTTGATGGCACTCTAGACCGACATTTATATATATAGGGATATACATTTTGGGTCTTTGTGATGTTTACATGTGTTGTGAGAATTTTTAATGTTCCCTCTGATGTCTAATCTATATTTTGTGACAGATTTGTAATGGTTTATGTGTGTGTAAGGGTGATTTGATGTGATATATGCCAATCTAGTACAATGTTAGCCAGTTTATCTGTGATTTGATTAAATTGTCTCAAAATATGTGTAAATGTAATGAAATCAAAATGTCGAGATAAAAGTCTAACTTGCAGGTATTTGTGAAAGAGGCAAGGATCACGGACGCGGTACACGTTGTTGAGATGGAGGAAGACCAATTGTGAGTCAAGTAAGATGCTAAGGCGACAAATACCATGATAGAGGGCATCAGTGAGGAGACCAATGACGGTAGTGTACTCGGCTTGCTTATTGGTTGTTGAACCCAAACATATGCCGCTGGAGTGGAGTATTTCATGTGAGGGGGAATAGAGGGCCCAAGCAGCCGAAGCGAGATTCTGAGTCCAACAGCTGGCACTGTCGGTGTAACCGATGTGGTAGGTCGATGGAGACGACATTTGTCAATAACACGAATGATAGTTTAGATGTGAGGTATGGAAAAAAGATTAAAAACACTATAAAAGAAATAACCTAATGTGGAATGGCGATGCTTAGGCGTAAAATTTCTTTAAGCATAACCCGTTGATGGGTTCTTTGAGAGAGAGGCCTTCGGGGGAAGCCATGATGTATACGCCTTTGGTGAGGCAATGTTGGATAATATAGGGGCCATGCCATAGTGACTCGAATTTTCCATGACTGAGGGTATCATGAGAGATATCATAAGCAAGGACGAGGTCGCCTTCATGAAATGAGCGAAGGTTGACATGGCGATCAAAGGTGGCCTTTGAGCATTTTTTGGCTGCCACATTGTTCTATAATGATGATCGACAATCTTCATCTAGGGACTCTAAGTGCAGTGAACGCTACTCAATTGGAGTAGTGTCGGGTAATAGCTCAATTGTAGTGTGCAAGGTAGGGATTTCACACTCGATAGGAAGAGTGGCCTCTACCCCGTGGAATAGATGAAATGGTGTGAACCCGGTGGTTGTTTTCATAGACTGTACGGTAAGACCATAGCACAGAAAATAACATATGATGCCAATTGGTCTTATGTTTTTTAACTATGCGTTGTAACATGGTCTTGAGGACCTTGTTAACTGCTTCGACCTGTCCATTGGACTGAGGGTAATATGGTGAGGGAAATTCGTGGGAAAATCCTAATCGAAATGACAGTTCGAAGAAAATCTCATTCTCGAAATGTTTCCCGTGATCAGAGACTAGTTGGAGTAGTATGCCAAAATGGGATATGTCGTGATTGAAGAAAAAACGTGTTGTAGTGTCAGTGGTGTTGTTGAAGGTAGGCATGGCTTCAGCCCATTTTGTGAAATAATCGACTGCGACGAAAATGTATTTGTGTCCATTACTGGATGGGGGGTTTCATGTCATGAAGTCGATGCCCCATTTACAAAAGGGGTCTATGGTAATGACTGGGTGTAGAAGAGAAGGTGGTTCTCATGCTTTAGTGGCATAAAGTTGGCATTTATCACTTCGTTTCACAGCGTGAATGCAATCGTGAAATAATGTAGGCCAAAAGTAACCTGCGAGAATGATTTTTTGAGCGGTGGACATCCCCGAAAGGTGGCATCCGCAAGCACCATTGTGGTAGTCGTTTAAGACTCAATTGGTCTCGTCGATAGTCAAGCATCGATGAAGTATGGTGTCGGACCTTACCGATATAATATATCTCCAATGAGGAGATAGCGGGGGGGCTGATGGTGAATACGTCGACGATCATCTCTTGAGAGGTGGTTCCTGAAATTTTGGGTCCAGAGGTAGACAAGGAGATCGTCGTACCAAGGATCATACGAGGGGATGTAAAAGATATGTTCATCGGGGAAATTGGTATTGATGGGGGCACTGGTAGTATCAGAGGGGAAAGTTGTGACGAGCTCGGTAAGGATAAGAGATTTCTTCCTCTTAGGTGTTGCAAATTCAAGATCGTATTCCTAAAGGATAACGATCCAGCGGGAAAATTTACCATTCATTTGTCGACGACTGAGCAAGTATTGCATGGGGTTGGAATCTGCTATGACTTTGGTAGTGCGAAAAAAAATATAATGGCGCAGTTTCTGGACTAGGAGGACGACTGCTAGGGATAGTTTCTCTTTGTGATTGTACTTCAAGGGTGGCCCTGAGAGGTTTTTACTAATGTAGTAAATAACATGCTCATGATCGTCATCTCCTATTTGAACGAGAACTCCTGCTACTGAGACGGTTGAGGCTGATATGTAGAGGATATAGTCGCGATTATAGTCATGTGAACTAATTAAAGGGGCATTAGAGAGTGCCCTTTTAAGATTGTCGAAAGCTTTTTGGGCATGTTCAAGCCAGTGGAAGGGGATGTTGTGGCGTAATAGGTGAAGGAAACCGTGTGCTTGAGTGGCATAGTCTGGGACAAATCAGCGTAGGAATCTAGTTTTTCCTTGTAGGCTCTGGAATTGGCGTAAATTCTGAGGGGGTGAAATTTTTGTGATGGCATGGACTTTGAGGGGGTCTAGTGTAATACCTCTTTCGGATACAATGAACAGTAGGAGGCACCCAACAGTGACGTAGAACACACACTTGAGGGGGTTCAAGAAGATGTTGTACTGACGACACCATTGGAAGATGATTCGTAAATCATCAAGATGTTGAGTGCATTTTTTGGAGCGAGTTGTGAGGCGGTCCAAGTATGCGAGGATGATATGGGAGAAATCATGAAAAATGTATGTCATAGCCCGTTGGAAAGTTGTGCCAGCATTTTTTAGGCCAAAAGGCATGACACGATATTAAAAAGTACCCCAAGAGGTGGTGAATGTTGTTTTGTATTGATCAATTGGGTGGATTTGGATTTGGTTATAGCCAGAGAAACCATCCATGAAGGATAAGGCCTCGTGGCCTGCGCAATCGTTGATAATTTGATCGATGAAAATCATTGGAAAGTTGTCTTTGGGACAGGCGTGATTGAGATCGAAAAACTCGGTGCATACACGGATGGTGCTCTGTTTCTTGTTAACAGGCACAGGGTTGGAGACCCATGAGGTATATTCGATAGGGTAAATGAATCCAGCCGCGCATAATTTTTCGATCTCGGATTTGATAGCCGCTGCTTTGGATGGGTGTAGCGGTCGTTGTTTTTTGCGAACTGGTGTGATATCGGGCCAAGTGTCTATGTGATGTTCGATGATAGAGGGATCAAGTCCAGGCATCTCTGTGTATGACCAAGCAAAAATATCCTGGTACTCTTGGAAAAGCGCTTTGTAGGCAGTGACTTCTTCAGGGGTGCATGCGACGCCGATGGTAATTTCCTCTATGACTCCATTTTTTATGGAAATGTTGATTTTGATGGTAGGGGAAATGTTTGCCATATTGCCTTCTTCAAAAGAATCTGGGGAAGGGATGGGGTTGTTGAACCAGTCAATGTGCCCGGGCTGGGATAAAATCCTTGGTTTTGAATGTGTAAATGGGGTGTTGGTCAGGAGGCGTGAATGCTTCCTATGACAAGAAGAGTGTTATGTGATGTAGTGCATCCCATGGGTGGTCAGGTGTGTTTAATTCATCGAGTATGTCCTCGTCACAATGGAATTGAAGGGAATACAAGGGATCTAAAAGAGTGATATCGGTGACTGTTACCATGTGGTTATATTCTAGTGGTGAAGAGGAAGGAGGGATGACGCAATGAGATTGCATTAGTTCACTCATCATAAACCAAATATCGAGATACTGAGGGTTATAAATGGTAGCTAGGCATAAAATTTCCGTGGGGAAATGTACAGGAGAATTGGGGGGATTTGGGGGTAAATTCCCGTATAAATCATCCAAAAACCATGGAGGAATGGGGAGTGTTTCTGGCTTAGGAGAAATAATATGAAGAATCTCTAGTGATGAGATAGTGTTAGCCATCCATTCTGGAGGGGGTGTAGGGGTTTGAATGAGGGTTTCTTGGCGTTTCCTATATTCAATGATCATAGGACATTGATATGTAAAATGATCTAGTGATTTGCAGAGAGAGAAAGGGCATCTCATACATTCGTTGATTGAGCTTGTGACATAATGGATGTCAGTGACAATAATTGGAGTGGGTGTGTGTTGAAAGCTCTGGCATACATCTATCAATGTTTTGCGAAATTGAGGTAACATTGGACAGTGGTGTGTGTAATGGCCATATTCTGAACAGATGGCACATGCAAATTTGGTTCGTAGTCCTTTGTTACCTGTGTTCTGTGAGATAACGACAATACTAGAGGAAGCTATGGGTGGTGATGAGATTTGGATGAGATTGCATAACTCGAGGAGAGATGGGCATTTGTTGGGGTGTCCATCTTTCTTGCATAGCACACAAGGAGGTTGGATGCGTGGGGGAAGTGGAACGGTGGGGTCCTTCTTATTTTTCCTGCCCCCAGTTGTAGTAGGGGGGTTAGTGGGTGGGGGTGTAGGGGGGATGATGGGAGTGAGTATGGGAATATGCATCGGGATTCCTTCAGTTTGGGGTGGGAGGGATGGTTGAGGAACCATCTCTAGTGGATATAAATACCAAACTGGGATTGCCAACACCATGTTAGGGAGGGTAAGCGTTGTCGTGAATTGAAAAGCCGGTACTCCTAGTGGGGGGTAAAAGAAAGGAATTTGGGTAATGGATTGGGGAACTATCTCCCATACAGGGATATGGCCTTCGGGTGAGGTGAAGTCGTGAACTAGGGGATTTAACGAGTCCATAGGAGGCACGTGAGGGAGGGGCTCTGCGACTAGTGGGACGTCATATATAAGAGAAGCCTCCCTATGAGGAAGGGTATTCTCCATGTCGGTTTCGTTGGATGATACGACACATAATTGATTGGAAGGATGGATGAGTGGTGGTGCACCATGGTAAGTTCCTAATACGGATGGGTCTTTGAAAATTTATGGTCCCATCTCGATGAGTGGGTACACCTCAGGATTAGTATGAATGTAAGGGAGAATGTTATCGATGGTGGTAGAGGGCTTAGGATCATAATGTGACACTTGATCGATGGTGATGATCTTTCCTTTATGGGGGAACATCATGGTTCAGAAGACGAAAGAGGAAACTACCTTCATAGCATACATGTAGATACGACCAAACCAGATATTGTAATTGAGTGGGGCATCGATAACTTCAATGTAAATGAGAATGGTCTTGCCCCCAAGTTCTACAGGGAAATTTTGGAAGAGCCCTTCGGGAGAAGATTGTCTTTTGTCATAATATCTTAAGGTAATGGCGGATGGTATGAGTTTGGGGGAACCAACTTTCTGCCATACAGACTTGGACATGATGCATGTGGATGTGCTTTCATCGATGATGCATCAATGAACTATAATGTTCCAAATTTTTACTGGGATTTGAAAAGAGATGAGAGCGGGGGGACGAGGTTATCCGTTGTTGAGATCAAATGTGATAAGTTGAGTATCGGCTGGGTCAACTGCCCCCAAGGCAGAAAGTAATGATTTCCCCTGAGTGGGACAAGTTTGAAGTACTTATAAGACTGACATGGAAGTCGGGGATTGTGCCAAGGCATTGACCAAAATGTAGTTATGAGTCTCCCTAGCCTGAGGGTTGTGGACATTCCTACACAATGGGATGCAAGGGATGTGAAGAGGTGTTTCTATATTAGGGTGAGGGATCATCAACAAGGGTCTTGTCGGTGCTGGGATTGTTTCTAGTGGGATGAGAAGAGACTCAGAGGGTGTCTGGTATTGATGATTACATGTTTGTGGAAGGATTTCTTCCTCACCTGTAAGGAGGATAGTATGATATACGAGATTATTTAGGTTGAGATATGGTCCCAACTGTGGTGGGATAGGTTGCATGTCTTGTTGGGTGTTCATCACTCCTTGGTGTGGAATGGGGTTTTGCAGCACGGCTGGGGTTGGTTGTTGTACGTATTGTTGTGGGGCCTATTGAGGGGTAGGCAGTGTTGGAGTATGTGGTCCATTCACTGAGTCTTTCATCCGTTTAAAATTAGTGATTTGGGGGAAATTATGAGTATAATGACCGAACTCACCACAAAGGGAACAGGGGAAGTTGGTGCGAATGTTGTTGTTATTTTTCCTTTAATGCTTGTTGTTTTTCCCCCCTTGGGGGTTCTGATTCCCTTGGGTCTGGTTTCCCCCAGTAGGTTGGTTTTTTTGGGGGTGATTCCTTCCTTGACCTGGGTTGTTATTGTTCCAGTTTTTTCCTTTCTTTTTGGCATTAATCGACTGGCGAGTTGGATTTTCCGTATTCAGTTGTTCAAAATTTTGATATTGCTGAATGGGAGAGGGTTGAACAAAATTAACCCCAACGTGAGGGTGTCCTGGTGGTGGAGCCATGGGTTGTGGAGGGCCAGGGAATGGAAAGTATAGACTATGTTGTGGTAATGATCTGTAAGGTACATAAGAAGGTGTGGTTCTTTCGCTAGTACTTAGAGTATAAGTTGAGGTAGTGGGAGTACTAGAACTTGTTTGGATAGGTGGGCATATGGTAGGTGTCGACAGTGGCCCACTACTGGGTGGGGATAGGGAAGTAGGGTATGGTTGCTGATAAGGGGGTGGAGGATAATAAGGGGTTCCTCCATATGCCAACGGATATTGTGGTGTTCCATACATTGGTAGTTGTGGGGGTTGTGGAATGTGGTGCATGGTGGTACCAATCAATCTGTCTGCTGAGTGAGACATCTTGGGTTTATCTTGGCCAAATGGCACAGGTTTTGGGAGATCAAGGAGTACTGTGTACAAGTACCCTGATTGTGAATAAATGAGGTCATATTGTTGAGCCTTACTGATAGCTTCTTCTTCTTATTGAGGGAAGGTGGAAGCTACATCTTTACTGAGGAGAGAGACAAGTGATCTGAGAAACCAATCAAGCCATTGTTGTTTGGTGGTTTCTACTTTGCACAAATTATGCCATCGACACCATTCGTGAATGTAATCAGCGATATGTGTGGTTGAGGTTTGTTTAAAATTGGAGAGTAGTTCAAGACCATTGTCATGGCGGATTGGTAATTGGAAGAAGGTCAAAAATTCTTTGGCCAAGCACTCGAAAGTCATATGGGACCCTGATTTTTCTTCTACATACCATTTGGCTGATGGGCCAGTGAGTGTGTGTTGAAATAATCATAGTCAGATGGAATCATCCATAATGTTGTTGGAAGAGCACCATAAGTGGAAATTCATGACATGCTTGGCAGGGTCATCTCCTGCCTTTCCTTCAAACTTGGGGATGTATTAAAGTAATTTGGTACGCATTGCAGGCCATGTGGGGTCATGAAATATAGGATCATTTGTGAGTTCACTAAGATCCGGTATGTTGAGAGAGGCCTAATATGGCATCAGGGGTGTTGGTGCAGGATTAGTGCCAGCCATTGTGTGGGGGTTTTGTGAACTTAACCCTTGAGGGGGACTAAGTGGGTTTGTACTTCCCCTTTGAGAGGAAGTTGGCCCCCCACTTCCATGTAAAGGAGAGAGAGTGGATGGTGGACCTTGGGAATAGGACCCAAGTAAGGTGGAACCAAGCAAAGCGGATCCCAAAACAGTGGCACTCACAGGAGTGTGAGAAGCTGGGGCTGACGAGTTGGAAAAACTAGGAACTCCCCCTAGAATAGGAGGGAGATTTAGCAAGCGTCTGGAATGACGGGGGTTTTATGGGTCCCCTATGATGTCCGACTAGCTGAGTGAATGTGTGCAAATCGTGGTGAGAGTAATGAATAAACAAGAGCCTTTGCTATAATTTTTGAACTTTACACAATATATATCTAAATCAAAATGTAATCAAAAGTGCATCATACATAAAGTGTTATGATAGAGAAGCATATATGTGGGTAAGTGGATTTTGTCTGTGTGGGGGAACAAAGAAAGAAAAATCTCATGTATTAAAAGACATAACATCCTTCATCTCAAATAGCACTGGACCTTCCAATAGTACTCAATAGTGGGGTCTAGAGCCATCGGAAGAGAAACTAGTGAAGGATGAAAAAATCAATTATAATGAGGGGTAGAGGGTGCATATCCTGAAAGAGCTGGAGATATTTCCCAATAGCCACACAAAATCTGATCTAGGTGCAATTGCAACCCACAATTTCCACGTGGGTAGATGTCCTAAAATTTGGTCACTAGGTACCTCGATCAGAGTGCGGCATTTAGATTTTCGGCCTAAGAAATGGGTCACAGGCAGGATCTCGTCCAATAGGTGGGTTCCTCAAGGGGGGATACACAGAACAAGATGACCTCAGCCTTCAACCCTTCATGGGTATCTCCTTGCCTTATGGTGTTAGGAACACTTGACTTAGAGGATCTTAAAGTTCCCTATTTGACAACTTCTATTGTTTTGAAAAATGTGAGAACCAGATAACGGGGAGTTATTTGGATGCATATCCACGAAATCCTACCTAGACTAAAACAATTCTTTTGGCACCTCTTGTGGAGGAAAACATAGTGAGTTTTTAGAAAAATTTTAGATGTGGTTGTTTGAGAGATTGGGGATGTGAACCAACCTCGTTGAAATTAATTGGGAGTGGATAGTTTCGTCAAGAAAATGGGTGGGGTGTTTCAGAATCCCTTTGGAGGAAACTTAGTTCAACCTCCATGTTTTGAGATGAAGACTATGTGAGTGAGAAGTGACTTTCTGTGTGAACAAGTGAAAGTGTGCCAATTTTTCATAATTTAGGTGTCACCTTGCTGCATGTGGACTTTGCTTGGTCCTTACAAGTGTTTGATTACCTAAGTTACTATGTGTCATTGGTACAACCTTGTGGAATTCAAAAGTCCCTAGGAAACTAGCATGTGGACATGTGGGTCCTTACTATTCCTTTAACTCCCTGATGTGATTTAATCTAAGAAAGCTTTGAAACTATACTAGATTGTGATCATGTGGGCATGTATGGGCCTGTTACAAAAACCTTTAAACTTCACTAGTGATTTAATCTAAGAAAGAAAATTTCAACACTATCTAATCTTTGTAGCATGTGGGCATGCATGGTCCCGTTACAATATTGAGATGTGTTTGAAAAATAAACTAAGAGGAGTATCGATGGGGCTGTTGTCCTCTCCTAAAGGTTTTAATATTTTTAAGGGAGATGAAATTGTCTTCCGACCTCTTTCTGATTCTCAAGATCACTTTGAAACACGAAACAAGAACATACTCAACGATTGATATCCAATTTCTAGTCCCAATGCAAGTTTTATATGTGATTTCAAATGATTCCAACTTATACTCTTAGTCAAAGCAAGCCATCCATGTGGAAAAATGAAAGCAAAAGAAAAAAATAATGATTTTAAACCTCCTAAGTGCCTATGTGTTTTTACTAATCCATTTATATGGAGAGGTAACTAGGTGTGGTGCAGATTACAACATGCATGAAATCATCTTTAAAGAGGCTAGGGGCCTTCCACAAATCAAAAAAGGGCTTACAATGTGTGTTTTTTTGCACAGGTGCGCAGGTCCCAATGTAGACAAAGGTGCACTGTGTGCCAGTGCACTAACCAGACAAGACTCTTGGGCGCAGGTGCATAGAGGGCACTGAGTATCACAGTGCTTTGGGTGCAAGTGCGCACGATGCACGACTGTGGGCCAATAAACTTGCACACACCTGACACATGGCTCTGAAGAAAATTTCGGATGGAATTCTCTTAACTCAACATGAAATTTAGCTTCTTGTAGGTTGGCTTGGGTCGGTTATGGTACCTGCAGGTTAAGTAAACAAAAAAAAAGAGCTAAAATAACCCAAATGGGGTAGGAAATTGATACCTTTCCCCAGTGGAGTCACCAATCTGTTTCACCTCTTTTGCCACTTGAATGAGCAAAACATAAGTTCTTACAAGCTTATTTGGGTCAGCTAAGAAAGACAACAGTAAGGAAAGGGTTAGAGAAAGAAACATAAAAGACTAAGCTAAGAATTAAAATAAGAAAAGAAAGAACAACTAAACTATTGCATAAGGACATAAGAACAAGAAGCAAACAAGACTCATGTCACCAATGGAAAGGATTTGTATTAGTGAAAAAGAAAAAACACCAAAGAGAAAGGGGACTTTGGGTCCCTTCTTCCTCCAAGGGACGACTCTTGGACCCCCAAACTTGAGCTCTTCTTACAACTTGGAAACTTGAAAGAAATGGTGAAAGAATCCCAAGCTAACCCACTCAAAAGGTGAGATGGATTGCTTAAATGGAATGGTGCTATTATTCCCTTGATAGGAAAAGAGGATTCCCCAAGAGAATAGTAGTAGCATAACCTTACAAATGAATTCCTTGAAAATATAGTGCACCCATGGCCTTCTTTTATAGCATATCTTTGAGGCATTAAGCATCCAGCTTTTAGTGTGAAAAGGGGTTGTTTAGGGCATTTTTAGGTCTTTCACCAGCCACCCAATCGGATCCAGCCGAGATTTGGATGTCAAATCAACTTGGAAGTTGAACCAGAAGTGGGTGGGAGGCCGACCAATATCATAAATACGTCATTCTCACATGTGTGTAGCTTTTAGCATCCACAGTCGCGCATCATGTGCATGTGTGTTTTTCTGGCGTTTATGAATGGTGCATGTGTGCACGCACCCTGTGTAGTCATAACGCATCTTGATTTTTCAACTGGTTACATAGTTTTTGACCTTTTGGAAATGCCTTTTGGTAATTTTGGTCCATGGGTGGACTCATAGTTGTTTGAAAAATGTTGGATTCTTGTAGCCATTTGCGAACAATATTTTAGCGATAACACTCTTTCTACAATTTGCACTTAGCCCTGCAAGCTCCTTACAATCATGCACAAAGCACTTACAA
Organism: Picea engelmannii; assembly: GCA_009831015.1. NCBI lineage: Eukaryota > Viridiplantae > Streptophyta > Pinopsida > Pinales > Pinaceae > Picea > Picea engelmannii. The sequence continues at coordinate 396,128 of ML776575.1, read as the reverse complement.
TACACATCTGATCACAAAGATCCAACTACTAGCACTAAGCCATCAACTATACATCACATAGATATACTACTACTACCATCTCTTACCTAAGTATTTATTTATAGGTTACAAAATGGGCCTAAGCATGGGTAAACCCACAGCCAACATCCCTTTCCTGTTACATTAACCCAAAAACCCAAAAAGGGGACCAAAAATGGACCGATATGCTTCACTTGGCAATCCTTTTTTGGCTAGCTGTCGTAGTTCCAAAAATGGTCAAATATGACCAAGTGTTTCCCAAAACTTGGTCAAGGGCCAACAGGCCCCCAAGACTCACCTGTGACTTGTCCCGAGTCACTTAGGTCTGACCAAATCTTCTTCGAACGCCTCTATCTTAGCTCGATCTACTTCGACCTACTGTATTGCTACTACTTCTTGCTCGACAAGCTCCTGTACGAGTGTGTTACTGATTGTTCCCTCTAGGCGTTGTTCTACTCTATGCATGACCTAGTCCAGCTCTGTACCTTGGCTCTCGATCTCTATAAAAAGTTGACATGCTTTATCCTGCACAGGTTGGAGCCATTGCGTTGCTTCTATTACCTTGGACTGGATCATCTGGATCTGCTACTGTGTGACACATTGTTCGGGAAACTGCTTCATTCTTTCTACGGGTGATAGGGCATTCAATTGTACTTGTAACTTTTCAGCTTGATGCTTCACCTCCTGGATTTGTGACTCCAATTTATACAATTCGGGGTTCTCGGTGAGGCTTTCATATATCTACATGCTTCTGCTACTTTTTTGTTTGCATTCTTCAGTGATTACTTTAATCCTTTCTACTGTACTCCAAGCAGTGATTTCTCGTTGGTCGTGCTCTTCTTGCGGGGTACTTGGGATAGTCTCAAGCTCTAATTCCACAACTCTTTGTTGAATTTGTTGAATAACTTCAACCATCTTCATCACTTGTTTCTCTAAGGGTTCTTCTACCTTCTTCTCTAAGCTGTTCACAGAACGAAATGCTCTGTTAACATCTTCTTCAATACTGACCTGCTTTGCGAGTAGTTGTTCCTTCTCTTTTTGGAGCTTCACTCTGTCCTTGTCGAATTTTGCTTGAAGAGAGTCCTTCTCTTGCTATGTAGGTTGGTGTTTCTCTATGATATCCTCTTGTGCTTGAATTAGGTCCTGGGTGGCCTGCATTTTTTCTTCTTCTTCTTTTCGAATATGTGCTTCGACTGTGTCAACAATCTTGTGGAGTTGAACTAGTTCATCTCCTGCTTTTGTTGTTCCTTCTGGTAAGAGCGCAGTGGAGACTACGCGGCTAGACTGAATTTCTTGTTGTACTCTTTGGAGCTTGGTTTAAAGTCTGTTGTACATGGCCTCTTTCTTGGCCTCCTTCTTTTCTGTGATCTCTTCTATGGCCTCATTCAAAGTTGCGAGGAGAAAGCTGAAGTCATTTGGAGTGAGTGTGATCGTCAACGTGGTCATGGTCGCTTTTGCTTCTTCTTAGAGGAAGAATTCAAAGGTGACCCTTTTCTCTTCTTTAAAACTTTGGTTTCTAGTTTTTTTTCAACCTCTTGGAAGTCTTCGTCATTACCTCCTTGATTTGGTGTAATGGAAATTTTCCTTACAAAGCATCTATCTACATCTTGAACATCGTCAGGCTTCTTTGTCTCCTCTATCTTCTTTGTCTTCTTCACCTTACTGGGCCCAGGTGTGTCCTACGTAGTTGTTGGGTTGTCGATGTATGAAATGTCTACTAGATCTACTCCAACAAGGAGGTCCTCCACCATTCCTTGGTGATTTCCTCTAGATCTTCTTCTGTCATCTTATAATAGGACTGAAGTTGTTCCTGGTATTCATCAGTGCGTGGAATTAGATATATGAAGTGGTGGTCCACGCTGAACTTTATCAAAGGTTGGAACCTTTGTAAAGTGTTTTTGGTTATGTGAGGTTCACCTCCTATGGATGATTTTAGTTGGTTATAATACCTGTGAAAGACGACATTTGATTTCCACTGCTTTCCCATGTCGGTCGAGTACCATAAGGTACTCAACTTCACAACTAATGGTTCAAAGGGGTTGAGGTTTGGGAAGACTGCATCTTCTGGTAGCTCCCATGTGACAAAGGTGACCAATATTAGAGGCCAGCTAAAATGGAATTCGTGCCCCTGATCCTGGGCTTCTCTGCAGTCAATCTTGAGCTAGTTTACCAAGTATTTTTCCCAATTCATCTGTACTCCCTCTACGCACTTCCTGTGAGGTCAACTACGAAGCCTGATACTTGCGTTGGTTTGTTCTTAGGTACCAAATTCCCTGTGATCAGTTGGCATGCTAGGCGCACTATGCCACTTTCGATATAGGCTACCTTGTAGCCTCACGCTCATTTCTATACATCGCCATAGGCCTCTTTAATCTTTTGTGCAAGAACGCGGTCCACAGTCTTTCCAAGGTAGTAATCCTAAGGATCAGGGCCCTAGATGTTGAGCCTGATGATCCTATTGATCAGCACCGAATCAACGGTTATGCAATGGTTTAACCACAGGTATCCTCCATGGTAACTTGCTAGCAGTATTTTTACACAAGCATTCACCTCCTCGTGTCTACCGAAGTGCGGTATTTTCATAACGCTGAGAAAATTCGACTGCACAAGGTTCATTGTCCATTGCTGAGGGACGATCTTTGAATTCTTTCCCTTGGTTATTGTCAAGTACTTGTGTAGGGCAAGCATGTCGTAGACTTTACGGTCTCCCAGGTTGAAGTCGCAAAACGTCAATGCTGTGACCTTGTCTTGATCTGCGTGGTAGGTGTGTACTCCTTTAGGTAGATATGCAGTGATGAGGGTGTATTCCAAGTCTCTAGGGACATTGTCCTGATTAATCGCACCACTCAGAGGGTCTATATAAGCTGGTAGGATGGTTGGCACTAACTTCATGTTGGTTGCATCATCTCTATGCTTAGTTCACCATTCTGCGCCGGCTTGAGATGTTCCTTCTCGAGCAGTCGATGGGGACTCTTGTGTTCCTCTCCTCGATGATGGTTGGATGCCTGTGGACATTCTTCTTTCTGACATGACTCTCTCAGTCATTAATTCAATCAAAACTTCTTCACCTACTTTCTCAGCAGCGTTGAGCTCGTCTGACATACAAGCTCGAAAAAATACTCGAGGTTTACAATGATCTCAGATACGGGACTAGGATGAACAATCTGCGTGTAAGGATAACTGTATACATTCACTAGTTATGCGGGCTTCAAACTCTCAGTTTGGAAAAAGTGTTCTTCAGGCATGGTGTGACAGGTTAAATAAGAGATTCAGCAATGGCCTGCTTGCAATGGTTATGGATCCTTCATTAACTCTGTTCTATCCATTCTGGTGTTGGCCAACGGTCTAGTAGTAACCCATAAATTCTTTTTGAACCATTCAGAGTGGCAGCCGAATGGACATATTGGCCTCCAACGGCTATATCGCTTCACCATGGCGAAGTGCCATAGGTCGTTTTCCTGATATCCCGACGAAGTTTGAATTCTGTAATTTTTCTTTCTACGATGCTCCATCTGGAATATCCTACAATTTTTCAATCTTCACCCTTTTCTTAGTTAACTTTCTAGCCTTCTTTCCAGTGAACTTTTCCTCAGTGTTTATTTTCCCATTCTGATTCCTATTTTCCTTGGATATAGATACTTCTCACTGCTGAGGTTCTTTCTTAGGGTTCAGGGCTAGCATCTTTTCTTTAGCTACGAGAGAGACTTCAGTATTCCATGAGTTTTCTGACATTCTTTGAGCTTCGACATTGGGGTCCCTGGTGTCAAGGAGCTTCTTTTGTTCCTCAATCAACTGTGCAATCTTCTTGGTCATAAAATATTTTAATTCTTGTTTCTTCTTCTCCAAAAATTTGGCCTCTTCTTCCTGTTGAGCTCGATCTCTGTCAATCCAAGGTCTTCCAAATAACATAGTAAATGGGGCGTTGTCTTCAATAAATTTGATGATCTCAAAATCTTCCTCTGTCAAAGTCCCATTGACATTCGTAGATATTTGAGTGAGTCTTCCACATAGGTATACAAGTTTTCCTCTGAATAACCCTATTCCACTTAGTGAAGGGATCATAGCAGGTCTTCCTATAGCTTTCCAAGTTCTTTCTATCATAACATTCACCTGTGTTTCCTCATCCAAAACACAGTCAATGTCGAAGTCTCCTATCCTGACTTCAAGGTATTTGTTTTCCTTAAATATCTCTAATAACTTAACATGGCAGTGGTTATTCAAGGTCTCTTTCATCTGTAGTAACATATTTTCTGATTCTTTCCGGGGTTCTGCTATTTCGGGATATGACTTAGGGTTTTCTTCTTTCAAAATCATTCTTTCAAGATTAGCAATCATTCTAGGGCAATCAAATACTTCATGGTCCAAATCCTTGCAACAAAGACAACTAGATCTTCCACCAGGACATTCCTTAGCTAGATGTCCTAGTATTCTACAACTGTAACATAGGGTTAATCCTCTCTTTCTTTTAAATGATCACCAACCTCTTATGTACTGCACACTAGGATCATGGTAGTTGGTCTGCAAAAAATTATTTCTAGGATCCTGCATCCATCTGTTAGTACAAACATTCTTTCTATGCATAGGTATAACATGTCTATCATTACTCTTATCAGATATATTCATATCAAACTTGCTTTCATCTAATAATTCCCTAGTTTTCCAGCTAGGACAGAATCTATCAATCATGCCTAAATTCATGCATTTAGAAACAAAAAATTTCACTTATCTTACTTCTATAGAGCACAAAGATTTCAGATCTAAGACTTTTAACTATTCTTATCTTTATCAGAGCACAGAGCTTATATATATTACCTCTTTCTTGCAAAAATTTCCACTTTTACCTTTCTTAGGGTACAAAAATGTTCGGATCTTCATTCTTTTCTTCAGTATCACTCTTTTCTCTTGCAGATATGACCTCTTTTCTTGTAGATCTGACCTTTCTTCTTCTGGCACAAATCTTCATAGGTTAAGTAGAACACTGTGCACCAAGGCACAGATTCACGCACAGAGCTTACTCAGTTTCAGGATGAATCTTTTCACAGAGCTTCTTCTTCTCTAGTTCCCCACAATCATAGTTCCGGTCCCGACAACAAAACCGTTTGTTGGCACGGGGGAATACCCAGGGTTCAATGCTCGAGAGCGCACCAACAAAACCCTAACTACCGGCCCTTCGGCAACACCTGCGAAGAAGATGAAGTTTCACCCGAGGTAGAGGCAGGGGTGGTTGGAGGACTCAGATGTCTGCAACCTTAGCTGGGACACCGATCCGTGATTATACTCTTAACAAAGAACTTAGCATTAATATTTCTCCTAGAATCAGCCCTTATCTCACTTCGCAGAGAAAATAGAGCATCGTAGTATATACTTAGATCTAAGATAATTCATCACTTTAGCAATAGGTTCTGCAGATCAAGCATTAAGTATTGTATTTGTATAAGATATAACATTCATTCACATCTGATAAACACAAAGCATAACTAGCGCTATCTAACACATCAAAGCATTTAGTAAAGAGAGACAAACACATCAGGTCGAGGCACAGATCACAACACACAGAGTTACCGGGGTTCACCCCCACCCTGGGGATATGTCCACAAAGTCTTCTTCTTTATTATCTCGGCCAAGAATTTATAGTACAGAGCCTCATAGTCCTCACTTCGCACAGGACAAAAGATCTGCACAACTTGTTAGATCCTTCTTCCTTGCACTTCAGCATAAAACCTCTTTCTACAAATTGCACTTAGTCTTGCAAGCTCCTTACAATCATGCACATAGCACTTACAATACACATCTGATCACACAGATCCAGTTACTAGCACTAAGGCATCAACTATACATCACATAGATATATTACTACTATTGTCTCTTACCTAAGTATCTATTTATAGGTTACAAAATGGGCCTAAGCGTGGGTAAACCCACCACCGACATCCCTTTCCCATTAGTTTAACCCAAAAACCCAAAAAGGGGCCCAAAAGTGGACCAATATGCTTCGCTTGGCGATCCTTCTTTGGCTAGCTATCGTAGTTCCAAAAATGGTCAAATATGACCAAGTGTTTCCCAAAACTTGGTCAAGGGCCATCAAAACTCATCAAAATCTACATTTATGTGTTAAGTGATCCTTCTATATTTGATGTATGAGTTTTTCCTTCGAAGTATTGAAAAATTATATTCCATTTATCATACTAATATATCTTAAATTGAAGGTTATAGGAGATTTTGAGTTTGACATTTCATCTTCTCATCATGTCTTCATTATCCCAAAGCCATCCATAATCCCAAAGTGTGCATTTATTTCAACTCATGAATTATTTTGTTTATGTTCATATTCATGATGTTCATGTAGGTTTCTCCCTTTACAAAACAATGTAGATCTATGTTTCGTAGGAATATCCTTTTAATAGTATTTTTATGTGGAATTAGTTTTTAGAAGAATAGAGATACAAAGTTGTTTTTATTTACTGTTTCTAAGATTTATGTTTTGAGAATAGATTTCTTTAAATCCATTTAGATTATATGTATTTCTTTCAATTTCATATATAAAAGAAAACAACGGAAATTGAAACACTTTGAAATTTATACATTCAACAACATAAAATGAAGAAAAAATGAGATTCATAAAAAAAATGTTCCCTGAAATATGAGTGTGTGTGTGTGTGTGTGTGTGTGTGTGTGTGTGTGTGTGTGTGTGTGTGTGTTTATTTGTTTGTATTCAACATCATCTAAATAGTACATTTTTTACAAAATGACACATCGTGCCCAATATACAAAACG
>ML776575.1:292937-367314 GCA_009831015.1 Picea engelmannii | reverse complement strand
AGGTCTTTTACAACCATTATCCATCCCAAGTCAGCGCTAGGAGGAGGTTTCCATGGATTTCATCATAGGGTTACCAAAGTCTGAAGGAAAGAGTGTCATCATGGTGATTGTTGATAGACTGACCAAGTACGCACACTTTTGTGACCTCTCTCATCCCTTCAAAGCTAGTACAGTAGCCACCGCATTCATGGAGACAGTTCAAAAGCTACATGGCAGCCCAAAGATTATTGTAAGTGACAGAGATCCCATCTTCACTGGACATTTTTGGAGATAATTATTTTCTTGTTTGGGTACTCAATTGGCTCATAGCTCATGCTATCATCCTCAATCTGATGGACAAACCGAGATAGTGAACAAATGTCTGGAAGGATACCTTCGTTGCTTTGTCTCTGATAAACAAACACAATGGTTCAAATGGTTACCCTTGGCAGAATGGTGGTATAACACTTCCTTTCATACTACAACAAAAATGACACCATTTATGGCACTTTATGGATACCACCTTCCTTCCATCACTTCTTCTCTAAAATAAAAATCTAAGGTTCAAGCAGTGGAAGATCACACCGTGAATCAACAACAATTTCTCCAAATCTTAAAGGACAACCTGACCATGGCACAAAATCGCATGAAACAACAAGCAGGTCAACATCGTAGTGAAAGAAGTTTTGAAGTAGGGGATTGGGTATTTTTAAGATTACAACCATACAAACAGATGTCCCTCAAGCAAGCCAAGAAGGATAATAAATTATCACCAAAGTACTATGGCCCTTATAAGGTGTTGAAAAATATTGGTACTATGGCATACAAATTGGAGTTGCTTACATCTTCACGAGTACACCCAGTTTTCCATGTTTCATGCTTCAAGAAGGTTATAGGAGACAAGATCACATTTCAAACTATATTTCCAGAACTTGACGAGGAAGGAAAAATCATACTGGAGCCTGAAGCCATCACTGACACAAGAATTCACCAACTAGGGAATAGATCCATTTCAGAGTATCTCATTAAATGGAGGAAACTACCAGCTGAAGATTCCACTTGGGAAGATGAGTCTTTTATACAGAAGCATCCAAAGTTACTCAAGCATTTCGGACAAAACTTGTCTCAAGGGGAGGGGCATGTTAAGTCCTAATATTGGCTCATTACCCCTTAATTGGGGCATATTAGATTAGTAATGATATTTTATTTATGTCGGCTTTAGGCCATTAGTTGTAATTATACCTCCTAGTCTCCTATATATGCCAAGGAGACATTTTCATTTGGAATCATCTTGTACTTGAACATTTAAGTGGGGTAAAAGGAGGTTTCCCCCTTGAAGAGGCTTATTATCTAAAATTCTCTCTTTTTCAAGGTGTTGAGTACTTTTTCTGAGGATTTTCTATGCTATATTGATATTTGGTTCTTAACAAGCATCCACTGAAGATGCATGCAATAAGAAATATGGTGGTGGTGGGTGGAAATGAACCCCCATGGGATGTACAAGTGATGGGATAATGATTTACCTAGAAATAGGCAACCCAAAATCTGTGGTCGACTTCCCAAGGTCTAGACTAGTACTGTAACTAGTGAAAATATCAGTATCCTAGATACATATTAACAATATTGTTATTAGTACCAAATAGTAAAATTCAACAACATAAATATAATAAATTTGAGATTTAAATGATACTTAACTGAACAAATGATACCTGTGAAGTAGGTGACTTTTCCATCCTATGTGGACATTTCTCAACACCGCCCAGTCCTGCAACCTGTAGAAACAAAAGAACATTATAAATTTGAGGATGCCAGAAAATAAAGAAATCGCTATGGTAAATTTATCAAATGTGACACATACATGTGTATGTAGAACACCCAATGAAAATGATGCCTCTTCCACTACATCAGTAATGGAGACAGACATTGATGCATCTATTGGTGTAGAGGGTACGTTATATGGATGTAGAAAATTTGCAAAACATCATATAATAAAATATCGAAATAAATACATAGAATACTACATAAATATATTAAAATGAAGAATATAGAGATGGTTAAGATACTAACCTCCTCCATGTGGCTCTGGCATCCACTTTCCTCCATAGTCCCATAGAAAGTCTACCCACAACTCGAGCATCAGTGAGGCTCACATGAACGACTTCTTTGTCCATGTGCCCTCTTCTCACTGCACTCTCCTCTAGGGGTTGAAGGTCTGACCCCTCTGTCAATGTCACCTGTAGGCACCTCCTATCGAGATAGTGCAAAAAACTAACATGTTGCACTAGAATTTGAGTCAAGTATGATAGAGCTACCTATACATGTTGGAATTCCTCTACAACAGGAGGATTTTGGGCATGGGAATTAGGCCTTTTCTTGGGGGGACAAGGACCTAAAATGGGATCATTCTTGATACACTCTCAGTCTTGTACGGACCCTCGACCCACCCCTTGGAAGTCACCAATGTAGAAGTATTTCACATGGTGACCCAAAATAAATTATCCCATAGTTTTCTCAAAAAATATAAAGGCACCTCCTTGTTATTACAAGGAGTTTTATCAAATACCATGAACCACCTATCCATCCATATATCATTAAATTGTGGGTCGACACACCAGTCCATACAAATGTGTTTCTTGTTTACAGGTGGTTTTTGTCTAGTTCGAGGATCAATAAAAAGAGACATCAAATATTGTTTTGAAATACCCAAGTCTCTAATTTGGTTTCTATCTAGTCTAGTGTTGTAAAACATGAACATTCTAGACCTATATTCAGAAATAGAATTCAATTTACCTTAGGAAATTTTGATGGACCTCACAATGAAATCCAATGAAGTAGCCAAGGACTCTCTGCTAGGTTCTCATGTCCCCCTTAATTCATTTACAAGTGTTCTCAATGTAGTCAACCCCTCATCAATATGTGTGTTTATGTTGAGTGGTTGTGATGGGTTGGGGTTTTCTTTTCCTTCGTCTGCTTATGGGTGGTTTATATTGTCTCCGAATTCCATTTTATAATATATGTTGCAATGTAATAATACAAGGCATATAAATGAGGTAAATATTTTTAATTAAAATAGAAAAATACAAAAAACATCAATACACATTTTAAGAAATTAAAAAAACCATAAAATAATCATATTTCTTGTAAATTCTCTATACTTGTTTTTAAAGGAGAAATGTTAGGAAATGTAAGAGGCGACTCTAAATTTTCTAGATGAGATTTCTCTAGAAGATTACAAATTTCTATAATTTAGATTCTTTTAGAATATATTAAATTAATTGAATAAAATTAAAAATTATTAGAGTGGGAGGAAAATAAGAGAAATCAAGCATACCTGGCTTGACTCGGAGACGATGGAAAGATATTTTCCTTTCTACTCCTTTCTATTTTCTCAATGAAGGTAAAAACATGTCACGCGATGTGTGAAAATGGGAAAAAATTTTGCCCGCGATCCATTAGAAATGGCATGAAAGAGGAACAGACACACATTCCTGCTAACGAGCCTATGTGTCATGTTGAGTGGAGGTTCGAGATTTTCCAAACATATAGCATCAGGAATGCATGCACATTCCTAGGAATGCACACGCGTTCCTACAAGAGTGTGTTCCTACTAACCCCGTTGCCCCTTTTTCATACACCAACTTTGTGCACTCACCCTTAACTTTATACCTATAAATGCTTATAATATGTGTGTTTATGTTGAGTGGTTGTGGTGGGTTGGGGTTTTCCTTTCCTTCGTCTTCTTCTGGGTGGTTTATATTGTCTCCGAGTTCCATTTTATAATGTATAATTTAATAATACATGGCATATAAATTACGTAAATTGTTTTAATTCAAATAGAAAAATAGAAAAAACATCAATACATATTTTAAGAAATTAAAAAAAACATAAAATAATCATATTTCTTATAAATTCTCTATACTTGTTTTTAAAGGGCAAATGTTAAGCAATGTAAGAGGCGACTCTAAATTTTCTAGATGAGATTTCTCTAGAAGATTACAAATTTCTATAATTTAGATTCTTTTAGAATATATTAAATTAATTGAATAAAATTAAAAATTATTAGAGTGGGAGGAAAAGAAGAGAAATCAAGCATACCTGGCTTGAATGGGAGACGGTGGGAAGATATTTTCCTTGCTCCTCCTTTCTATTTTCTCAATGAAGGTAAAAACATGTCGCGCAATGTGTGAAAATGGGAAAAAATTGTGCCTGTGATCCATTAGAAATGGCATTAAAGAGGAACGCACACACATTCCTGCTAATGAGCCTATGTGTCATGTTGAGTGGAGGTTCAAGATTTTCCAAACATATAGCATCAGTAATGCATGCACATTCCTAGGAACACACACACATTCCTGGAAGAGAGTGTTCCTACTAACCCTGTTTCCCCTTTTTCATCCACCAACTTTGTGCACTCACCCTTAACTTTATACCTATAAATGCTTATAATCTTCCTGAGATCACTTCTACATTAGGGTTATAGAAATATCCTCATCAAAATTCCCATCACGAATTTATAACTTGATTGCTACTAAATTTTTAAAAAAATTAAACTTATTTTTTTAATGTGTGTTCATTAATTAAATTACTCCCATTTCAATACACAATAAATATGACCTTAAATATTATTAACATAATTATTGATATCTCAATAAACATTTAAACACATAAATTATCTTAGTCTAAATGTGTTTTTAAATTGTGTTTTTAATACATCACACACAAAACTATCTAAAGATTAACTAAAATAGTAAAGCCTCGTCGAAATCTGGTAATTGTTTTATTTTTTAATCTCTGGACAATCCATCGCAAGAATAGAAATTTTGATTATATAATTTGTTTAGGAAACCTCAAAAATGCCTCGTGAGGTGAAATGAAACAACTCATGTATATGTCCTAATGAATTTAATGAGACTAAATATGGTACTGGTAATTGGTATTGAATGTTGGGTGAGTTCTCTTGTATTTGGGAACAATGATCAAAATATTAAGGGTACTTACTCTTTATTTCAAGATGGAGGGTATATATTCTCTAAATACATTAGAAAATAATAATCATTGTACATTGTAATTTTAAATGTAACCTTCTTATGGGTTATATGTATATTATAAGAAAAAAAAAACATAAACACCAAGCCATACTTGTTTGAAAATTGGAGTTTTGGAGTGTTAAAAATGGCGATGTAACGCTTTAGACAAAATGTGAGAATCAAACCCTTCTGTGGATGCCCATATAAGAGAGGATTTTTTTTGTGTATCCATATGATGAGTTAGAATTACAACTTAGATTCATATTTTGAGCATATCATAATCATGCTTGACCATGGGAGTCATGTTTGTTGTAGTTCCCATTACAAAAGTAGAAATAGTCCTATACGTTGAGACCTTTGTTTAATGGGGGTAATTATATAAAAAAAGATATAAAAACCATGAAGAGAACCTAATTTCTTTATAGGGCTCTAGGAATAAGAGAATCTAGCATGATTTCACCCATTTCTTATTATGTAGGCTAAGATGTCTATAATTTGGAGATTCCTAAGGTTGATACAAACACAAAGCTAAAAACAATTTCTCATCATGACCACCATGTATGTCTCTCTTATTGAGGACATTGATTGCTCACTCTATTTCTCAAACCATGCAAAAAATGTGTGACATGGTGGATGTTAGAGCATAATCCTTATTGCATAGATCTAAGGATAGCATGAATGACATTATCGTTTGCATATCTTAAGAATCCAAGTATTAAGGTTGTGAATGATACATCCCATTTTTCTTGGGCTTGCAATGAACCATGGGAAAAGAGATATAAGGACCATTCCAAAATATTTGTCACTTAAAGTATCATCAAACTAATTTCAATATTTCTAGAAACAAAAGGTAGTGTTATATATAAAGATACATAAAATTGAGGAAAGGGGAATGATGAGAGTAAGGAATTGATGATGTATAAAATTGAATAACCATTATTGACTATGGGAGTCATGTTTGTTGTAGATCTCATTAGAAAATAATAAACTTTTATAGACCTTGAGGTCTTTGTTGAAAGGGGGAATTCTATCAAAACACTATAAAAGGCTTGAAGAGAGCCTACTTTCTTTATAGGGCTCTAGGAATAAGCATATATGTCATGATTGCACCCATTTATTATTATGTAGGATAATATATCTATAATTTGGATATTCCTAAGGTCGATACAAACACAAAGCTAAATAAAATTTATCATCATAACCACCATGTGTGTGGCTTATTGAGGACTTTGATTGCTCACTCTATTTCTCAAACCATGCAAACAAATTGTGACATAGTGGATGTTAGAGCATAATCACTATTGCATAGATGTAAGGATAAAATGAATTATGTTACCTTCTCTATATCTTACTTAAGAATCCCACATGGGCATTAAAAACATTGCTCCAAGCATTAAGGTTGTAAATGATACATCTCATTTTTCTTGGGCTTGCAATGAGGCATAAGGAAATGGATCTAAGGAGTATTCTCGAATATTTGTCACTCAAATTGTCATAAGATTGATGGAAACATGTTTCTATAAGCAAGGAGGAGTGTTATAAATAAATATACATAAAATTAGGGAAAGGGGAATGATTAAAGGAGTAAGAAATTGATAATGTAGAAAATTGAATGAACAAAATCAGAGTTCTCATTGTTGTAATTTTGATTTTAGGTTATGTGATGTTGACAAGGTCTATTTTTCGTAGGCTAATACATAGAATTTATCAAGAACATAAACATTATCACTAATATTAATGGAGTTTTTTATCCCAAACAAATCATTAGCATAATTTGTGAGACAAATGGCTTAGGTTGATGGACAATTGGCTTGGATTGTTGGTTGTCATTGATGTCAGCCCTTGGAGAGTGATATTAGAGATTGATGCCAACCCTTAGAGATTGATGTCAACCCTTGGAGAATTCTGGTCGCAAATTCTGGTAGCGCAAAGGTATGGGTAAGGGACACACGTTTGTTTGAGGTATAAAGGCATGGATATCAGTGAATATGTAGGTAAGACTATTCTAGACATTTCCATTGATATGTGTAATGCCACGTGGTTCCGCATGGTTAGTGAGATATGGCCTTGTGAAGTTGGAGGACCCCCAAGAGTTATCTATAATCCCCTAGAAGGTCTTAGACGTCAATTATTCTAGAAGCTCCTAGAAGAAGTGTACTAGTCAAATTGATGGTAACTAGGATTTAATCATGGGTATAGTTGTTGCATTAAGAAAATAATTAAAAACAAATTAGTCGCAACAAGAAGTTGTGAGTTTGGTAATTATGGTAAAGTAGTTGTGATGAGAAGATTGAATAGTCAAAGTGGTTGACCAAAAAAATAAATTAAATAATAATGTGGTTGCAACAAGAAGTTAGTTAAGGGAAGATAAGTTATGAATTGACTAATTATAGAAAAGTTAGTTGCAACAAGAGGGTGTGAGTAAAGATAAATTATTTAAATAATAAAGTAGTCAAAGTGGTTGCAAAGAGAAATTATTTAAATAATAAAGTGGTTGCAACAAGAAGTGGTGAGTTTACTATTTATGGATAATCAAATGTAGTTGCAAGGAAAAACTAATTAAATAATAAAGTGGACAAAGGTTGAATATTCAAAGTGGACAAAAGTGGGTTAATGGGTTAGCCCTAGATTAAAGAGAAGGGGTAAAATAGTTACAATGAAACTTCTAGAGGAAGGCACTTGGCAAAGTATAAATAAGAGAGAAAGACACTCCTATTAGAACATATTGAGCATATTGAATATCTACAAGTGACTAAGGTAACCAAAGGAGATCTAAGAAAAATTTCATAGGGAAGGTGAAGTAAATAAGGCTGAAATTCAAGGGAGGATAAAGTCTTTTGATGATGCTTTCTAAGGTTTGTTATTTATAGGTCATGTCACCATTTTTGCAATAATGTTTTCTCTAGAATGATTCAAATATCTAAATCTAGAGATTATTGAGACAACATATCCAAGTAAATGTGATAAAAGTTCCAGCTTGTGGTTCTTTGTAGTTTGGGAGTTACACTCTATGGAATATAGGGTTTGTGGCTAGTCCTGAAACTAGTCTAAAACAAATGTTTCAGGTAAAAGCGTCATAAATTATTCATAAAAGATACAAATTAAATGAGACAAAATGAATTGTCTATATTACAGTCTATAGTATGTTTTGTACCATTTTTAGATCCATACAAAAAATATTATGTGTGTGGTATGCTCTACAAGTTCTCTCTCAAGAATAAGTCAGAATTCAACAAGGTTTTTTATTTTTCCTATAACTCCCTTTATGAGAGGTTCCAAGTAGCGAAACCTGGAGGATTTGAAGAGAAGGCACAATAGAAAATTGTGTATCATTTTCATACCTTTATCCATTACATGTACAAATTTATACTTGTTGCAAGTTAGGTTTGTTGACTAATCCAAAATTAGTCATGTGGGACTAAAGTAAAGTTTGATGAAAATGCTAGTCTTTTGTTGTTGAAGTTGAGGAAGGCTTGCAGGCATGTGATCACATACACCAGGTCTATTAAAGAGTTAAGTGTATGTTTATATTCATGTTTTGATGGTTACATTTGGTCATGACATGGTACATTCTTGAGGCTATAGAACAATGAGGTATGGCACATGGTTTTATGTAAGGGTTTATGGTATTTGGCTTATGGATTTGTGATGTATTGCTAGAGGACTCTTGTTGGTTGTCTTGATGTATCTTTTGGTATATGGTTGAGGTATATGTTGAGTTCATGGATGAGATACCTAGTTGATGAGTTGGTATATACATGAGGTGTATGGTATGGTGATGTCGGTACATCTTGATGAGGTATAACTTAGATTGTTATTGATACATGATTTGTACATGCTTGGTACATTGTTAGAGTCACTTGTTGGAAATCATGTTGGACATATTTGTAGTGATATTGACACATGTTTTATGGTTGATGTGGCATATATAGATTGGTATTGGTGATGGTTGTAAGGTGTTATGATGTGCATGGTTGATGCACTTGTGATGGTACAGGTTGTACTAGTTTTTGATGTACATGATTGGATGAGTGATATTCTTGTGATATTGGGTATGAGATCTATGTTATCATATATGATATATTGAGGAGAGTATTGGTATAGGTTGTTGGTGTATTTGGTATATGTTGGTATAGGTTGATTATAGTTTATTGGTATAGGTTGTTGGTACAGGTTGGTACATGTTTACAGTGGTATATCTCACAGTGACAGTGTGGCAGTGGCTTCATCATTTGAAACTTATATTTCAGGGTGGCAGGATGGGGCAAGGAAAGGGGGTTGTATCCTCCTTCAGGCTGGAGCCGAAGAATTAGGGAGTTGGAGCCTCCTTTAGGTTAGATCCTAAGAACTAGGTGGTTGTAAACACCTTCCGGTTGTAGCTAGAGAACATAGGGGGTTGTAGCCTCCTTCTGGTTGTAGCCAGAGAATTGGGGAGTTGGACCTTCCCTCATGTTCTAGCCTGAAAAACTAAGGGGTTGGAGCCTCATTCTAGTTGGAGCTGGAGAATTGGAAGTTGGTGCTTCCTTGAATGTAATTCTTAAAGAGACATAAGAAAAACATTATGTGCTTTTCTCCCGCATTGGATTTCCACGTAAAATATTGGTGTACTATGCATTGTGTGGATGTGTCTATTATTTTTTATTATGCACTGATGGATGTTAATGTTATATGATGCAATAACATATTGTTGATGAATTGATGAACATTGTTGAATAAGTTAAATGAATATACATTGTGGTTAAAAGGATTAATAAGTGGTATAAATTGTTCATTACTGATTCACCCCCCCCCCTCTCAGTACTCCAACATATTTTTTTGTGAAACAAAAATAAACTATGCATTATCTTTATAATGAGCTAGTTAAAACCTATACAAGATTAGTGAATTGTTGAGAGATTTACATTCAAGTATTAATTATGTGTTTCCCCCCCAAGTATCTATTGCAATAACATGGATGTTGTTTAAAACATAAAAGTGGTGGAGAGGCCATAGAATGTTCCCAAATAATAAAAACAAATTATATACCAATGTTATAACCTTGTTAGATTTTTCAACACATAGATGATTTTTGAGTTATGGAATATGTGATGATGAAGAAAGAAAGGTGACCTCCTTTCCTTGGGTTCGGTCAATGTCTAATATTTTATCTTCAAAATTTTCATTGAACCACACATTTGTAGTGAATATTGCTTATAAGTTTTCGATGTCATTGCAATTTAAACCCATACTAAGTGGTCAAGAGGCTAGCAAATGTTCCCATATAATAATAAAATATTAGATACCAATGATATAACCATGTTATATTTGTAAGGCCTCTTCCAACAGAGCCTTATAAAACATAAATTAAAATAGAAAAATACTATTCTAACTTGTTAACCATTCATTATTCAACATAATTAAAATTCATATTCAACATCATAATAAACCATATATTCATCATATTCAACATGACAATAAACCACTTAAAACAACATAATAATGAGAATACATACCTCTAACTAATGCTACTGCAATTCTCCAACTCTGCTTGATGCTCTGCCCAAAACCGTTTAACCTCCCAGCCAACTAGGAACAGAGCCTCTCCAGCTCCCTAGCTCCAGGATTTCGTAAGGATTCCTGACCCCCGAGCCCAAAACTCCCAGCAACAGATGCTCCCCTGTAACATTCCACCAAACCAACAATACAGTTCCTCAAGCAAAAACTAGAACCATCCTCCAGCAAACTACTCCAGCTCCCAATCCAGCAATTCAGTACTCTCCTCTCTCAAAATGATGCTCACTCCCCAAAATCAAAATTCCTCTCCCGAATGTTTTTCCCCCTTCTTATCCTCCTTTCTCCCCCATTTCATTCACTGCCTTCCCCCTTTCAATAAGACTCACCCACCTTATCCCTCCATTCAATGCCAACCACCTTATCCCCTTTCTCTTAAATGGTTCCCTCATTCGATACGTTAAGTTTTCATTTAATAAATTAAAATTTATTAAACTCAATTCATTAACCAAATATTTAATCAGTTAATTAATTAATTAATAAATTAACTAAGATACATTATACAATTATTAAATCAGGACAATTAATTAATTAATTAACTAACTAATATATATTAAACAATTATTAAATTAGGACAATAAATTAATGACTTAGGGTTGTTACATACACCCACCCTTCAGGAAATTTCGTCCCAAAGTTAAATTATTTTAAGATACAAGGGAAAAGACACAGGGTTCACACATTCATATCCAATAACCAACATTATCAGTAAATAAGCCAAGAAAACTCATACATACTAGTGTACATGTACAAGAAATGCATATGTAGCTAGTACATACAAGTCTCGTGCATGTACTAATAACAATAACTATCACCCTTATAGTAATTTATGTATTCATCCAATCTAATCAATAAGACTATTCATTTTATAAAAGATAATAAACCAATGAAATGTTCGTGAATTCACTTAATAACAATAATCTAGCTCAACAATTTTATTTAGACAATTGTGGTTTAGTTACATAATTATGAATATTCATATATACACATTTTCTTTTCAGAAGGAAAAACAATAAATTCCACCATAAGGAAAATCTCCATACACTCTCAACTATTTCTACTCATCCTTCCTCCCTAACTTACTTTCATCTTCCATTCCTATCCTTCCTCTATTGGACTATCTTGGAGCGTCAACTAAATTGACCTAACTCCAAATAGAACCCGTAAGAGGAAGTGTCACTATCTTGACCAAGATTCCCCAGCAAGCAACTGACAGTCATCATCACACGTCTAGGGGAGCGTGAGATAACACCATCCTCCCATGACTCCAGGTTTCAGAGGATACACGGTGGGAAATGCCTCCACCCCTCCTAACAAGACTAGGGTCCACACCCTACAATGGGATATATAGTGGCACCGTGTTGTTGGGAGTTTTGTCATCGTTTATTCAGTTTTGGGCAGTCTCACCACCTGAAATCCTGCACTAGTCCACATATCATAGCAATGCATCCAAACCAATATAATTTCACATACAAAGATTCATACCATATTGTTTCTCAATCAGTGGTCATGACATCCACTTCCATTATCATTATCCCTTGGCTATTTCATAGCCCATTGACCTATAGATTAGTTTGTAACACAAACTCATACATATCTACGCATTATCATCATGTAATTGCATACAACCATAATTTCAATTCGGTATCCATGTAGCAACAACTTTAACATCAAAGTTTTCAAGTTAGAAATAGATCTCATAATATCCCATAATTCAATTAAAGTCACCCATTCATAGAAGTATCATTTACATAATAGATTGCATCATATCCAACATCATTCAAATAACATTTAAACCTTCTTAGGATTCGCATTCACACAATATATCGCATCATATCCATCATCATCAATAACATTTAAAAATTCATAAAATTTGCATTCTCACAATATATTGCATCATATCCATCATTATTTAAATACATTTAAACATTCATAAAGGTTCATACATCTTAAAATTTCAAGTGTATCATTAATAGTTTCACTGTGAATAAAAGAAATAAAGGTGATTAGGCCTCAGGTAATCCTAGTTGTCTAAGTCAAAAGGTGGTGTTACATACTCCCAACCTTCAAGAAACATATTCTCGAGGTGGTCAAAATAGTGAGGGATAATCACACCGTAATGTCTCGGCATCGTCCCAAGTAGTAGATCCTGGACTATACTTGTCCCACTGGACCTTAACTTGGTCTACCAGACGGAACCTGAGTTGTCAGACTCTACGGTCCAATATGTGTAACGGTTATACTGTGAGGGTTCCCGCGTCTAATACCTGCAATTCCTTCCAATTTAGTTTATGTGATTCATCAACAACATAATGACGTAGAACAGATACATGAAAAACATTATGAGTTTTATGCAAGTGGGGTGGCAGTACGAGACGATAGGCAACGGGTCCAATTTTCTCTTGGATTCTAAATGGTCCTATAAATCGAGGTGACAACTTTGTCCCCTTCCTGAACCATATGGTACTCTTATTAGGCCTAATATGAATGCAAACATGGTCTCCCACTTTATAACTTCAATCAGTCCTGTGTGCATCTGCATAACTTTTTTGTGTATCCTGTGCTTCCTTTAGTCTTTGCCTAATCTGAATCAACTATTCCTCCATCTCTTGAATCAATTTTGGCCCAACTGTTACTCAGTCTTCTAACCTCTCCCAACTCAACGACGTTCTGCATGGTCTTCCATACAAAGATTCATAGGGTGGCATTCTGATGGAGCTATGAAAACTATTATTGTGGGCGAACTCTACCAAAGGTAGGTACTTCTCCCAATGGGTTTGATTATCCATGACGTACATCCTAAGCATGTCTTCCATAACCTAATTTACTCTCTCATTTTTCCCATCTGTTTTAGGATGATAAGATGTACTTAAGTTCAATTGAGTCCCCAACGCTGACTGCAAACTTGTCCAAAACCTAGAAGTGAATTTGGAGTCCCTATCTGAAATGATCTTCTTAGGTATCCCATGTAAATGGATGACCTCACTTACAAACACACGTGTCACATCAGTGACATCATAAGTGTCTCTTACCGGAATAAAATGAGCACTCTTGGTTAACTTATCAACTATCACAAGAATGGAATTGTGTCTATGAGATGTGAGCAGCAACCCCATAACAAAATCCATGGAAATGACTTCCCACTTGGACATAGGAACAGCATGTGGTTGTAGGAGACCTGTCAGCTGATGGTGGTCAACTTTCACTTGTTGACACTCTAGGAACTTGGTGACGAAATGGACTGCATCGTGCTTCATGCCTACCCAGAAGAAAATCTTCCTCATGTCTGCATACATTTTCTTCACACCCAAATGTGCACAATAAAGTGCTCTATGGGCTTCCTTTAGTATGATCTTCGAATATCCCCACCTTTGGGGATGTACATCCTTCCTCAATATCTTAATAGTCCATCTGCTTCCAGACTATATCCTTCATACTTTGGATCTAATTGCCTCCCACTCTGAAGGTTTGAAGTATCATTTAAATACCAACTGTCTCCATGGAGTTGCGTCAACACACGTTCCCTCAGATTGACTTTTAAGGGTACCAAGGAGAAGACACGTGGCCTCCTACTCAAGACATCTGCGACCACATTCTCTTTTCCCTTGACATATGAAATACCAAAATCGTACTCACTCATGAACTCACTTCACCACCTTTGTCTGGCATTCAGATCCCTTTGAGTGAAGAGATGTTTTAAAATTTGATGGTCCATTTTGAGCTCAAAGTTTTTCCCTGCTAGATAGTGCCTCCAAAGTTTCAGAGCTAGCATTACAACTGACAACTCTAAATCATGAGCAGCGTAAATCTCCTCATGTTTCTTCAATTTCCTTGATGCATAAGCTATCACTCCCCCATCCTGCATTAGCATGCCCCCCAACCCTTGCTTCAAGGCATCCATGCATACTGTGAAGTCATTTTCCATATCCGACACTCGTAGAATTGGTGCACTAGTTAGTAACCTCTTAAGCTCGGTGAATGCACTATCACATTCTTCTGTCCATTCATACCTAACCCCCTTGTGCTGCAAAGTGGTGATAGGTTTCGCTATTTTAGAGAACCCTTCCACAAATCTCCAATAATAACCTGCTAGCCTCATGAGGCTTCTTACCTCATGAGCATTTTTCGGCACTGGCCACTCCATAATGGCCTTTACATTTTCTGGGTCCACAGAGATTCCTTCACCGGAAATGATATGACCTAAATAGTGAATTTATTTCTGGAAGAAGGAACACTTCGACAAATTTCCATACAATTTGTAATCTCTAAGACAGGACAACACCACTTGCAAGTGTTCCTCATGCTCTCTTTCACTCTTGGAATAGATGAGGATATCATCTAGAAAGACTTGTACAAAGCGATCCAAGTACTTCCGGAATACACCATTCATGAGGCTCATGAATACTGCTGGTGCGTTGGTCAATCTGAAAGGTACTACAATGAACTCGTAATGCCCAAACTAAGTTCGAAAGGCAGTTTTAGGAATATCTCCTTCCTTAATCCTTAACTGGTGATACCTTGATTGCAAATCAATTTTTGAGAATACCGTTTCTCCTTTCATCTGGTCGAAGAGATCAACTATTCGTGGCATTGGGTACCTATTTTTCACTATAGCACATTTCAAGTCCTTGTAATCTATACACAGTCGTAAGGAACCATCCTTCTTCTTCACAAAAATTACTGGTGCACCCCAAGGTGAGACACTAGGTCTTATTAGTTCTAAGTTGAGTAGCTCTTTCAACTGCATCTGCAGCTCACAAAGTTCTGGCATTGTCATCCTATACGGAGTTTTGGAAATTGGTTCTGCACCAGGTTTTAGCTCAACAGTGAAATCAAGCTCCCTCTTAGGAGCTAACCCTGGTAACTCGTTCGGAAAAATATATTTAAACTATGAAAATACTGGGTACTGATCCAATGAGGGTCCTTTCCTTTCACTCACTGCTTCCACTACATAGAGTCGACACCATTGCCTCATGCACCACTTAACCTGCTGATCCAGATTATTTTCGGCATGAAATGAGAGCAGAGATATAATAAGGAAATGCACAGAGATATCACAGATATTCAATAATATAACAGAAATATATCAGAGATGCAAACATAAACATAGATATAGAGTAATACATGATTTCTATTAATGAAAGAAATGTACAGAGACTGTCAAAATACAGAGTGAAAGACTCACTAGAATGGTGGCAGCTTATCTTTGAGAAGAGATGTGACGACTACTCGCATTCGCAAGAAGATGATTACAATGAGGCTCTGAAGGCCTTTTTACAATAAAATAGGAATTCCAAAAGTCCTAGGCATCCAAAAACCTAACCCTAGGAGATGAAGCACCAAAATTCATGTGGGCCTCGTTTGGATAAGTGAGTACATCAACTTCCCGGGGTCGTAACTTTTGCATACAATCTTCGTTTTAGGTGTGTGATAGTTTGTTGGAAAGGTATCATCGATGAGATTCATTTTGGGGGCTCAATCATGCCTTTGTCTATCATTGAGAACCTCGATCTTGAAAAAACTTCATTTGGACCCTCAAAATGGCCCCGGAAGTTAAAACCTGCTAAAAATAGTAAATTGCCAAAATTGCCAGAAAACTATTTTGAGCCATTTGGAAAAGGTGGGTGGCCACCGATATCCACCTGGATCAATTATCCCTCATTAGGAAGAAATGGTTTCCATTGCGTTGAGTTCTTGGGGGAGAGGGAAAAGCGTTTGTTGAATCTGCATCTTGGTGAGTTGCTTGTCTTGCTGGAGACGTCGCGTTGCTCAGTTTGTGGAAATCTATCACGAACATGTTGAGGTTGAGGTTGTTCAACAAGTCGGGCTACATGAGAGGACAATGCGTATAAGGAATCTTTTCACTTTACTGCAACCTTGTCAACTTTCTTCTATTTGATAGAAGGTGCTTGGGGCGAGCCTGTAGTGGTTGCAATGTCCTTTTGTTCTCCTTTTGAACAGATTGTGAAGAAGATAAATTTTGCAGTATGAGATACTACCTTGCGACACTTTTTAGGTGGAACAGTAGTTGGAAATACCTCTGGTTTTCTGTAGAGATGACCCCCCAAAGTAATAATGACACTATGAGTTCAAGACTCATAAACAACATGGCGTCTCCACATATATGGTTGGTCCAAGAGAAAATCACATACATCCAATGGGAAAACATCACATAATACCTCATCCTTGAAGGGTTGGATGCCATATGACAATCGACACTGCTGGCTGACATGAAGATCTCATCCTTGCTGAAGCCACCCAATGTTGTATGGCTATGAGTGTGGTGTTGTTGACAATCCCAACTGTTTGATGACCTCTGCTGAGATGAGGTTCTTCTAGCTTCCGCTATCAACAATAAAATGCAGTGGGTCCCCTTCACCCACATCTGTGAATGAAAAATGCACTCCCCCTCTTAGGGATCTGTTGACTCTTCTAGTTGAATTGTTGTGGTTGCGACAATAGCAGTGGGGTCTGCGTCAATGATCTGTCCTTTACCAGTAGTTTCAGAATTAGATTCTGAATCAGGGTTCGGCTCCTTGTCTTTGATATCAACCACCAATGACTGTTTTGAGCGACATTCATCGGTGTTGTGCCAGGGGATTTTGTGGAAATCACACCATTTTTCGGTGTCCTTCTTTGTCTTCCTGTGGCCCTTCTTTTTCTGTATCTTGGACTGGTTTTTGGGAGACTATTTGTTAGGGATGTCTTTGTCATGCTTTGGTTGTTGCGGATTTACAGACCTGAACTCTCGTTTGTTCTGGTGCTTAAATTTCTGCTCAATTTTAACAGCATATCGATAAGCAGCACCAAGTGATGAGATGTCCAGAAAATCCATTTCAGTTTGGATGTATCTATGTAGAGCCCCACGGTATTTCTGAACCAAATGTCGTTCAGAGTCTTTGATACCCAGCTTGGTGCGCAAGGTATGGAAGGTATTGGTGAACTCTGGAACTTCTTGTCTCCTCTCTTGCCGCAGTGTGGTCCATCTCATGTACTGGTCCTCATAGTTGCGAACAGGGTAATATTGTTCTTTTACTGCATCCACAAAAAAATCCCAAGTGGGATCGGCCCCATAAATTCCAGACTCCTCTATGGAACTTTTCTCCCAGTAAGTTTCCCACAAATGTTTGACATGGGGGAGAGACTTAAGGAGTGCGAAGGTGATCTTTTCCTTGTCGAAAAAATTATGAACAGAGAAATAACCTTCTAGTAGATTTAACCATTTATCTAGGGCATCTGCATCTATTTGACCTTCAAATACGGGAATATCAAAATTGACCTGTACCTTGAAAGGCGAGGTGCCTCCAAAGTGGCCACTTGATGAATATGTGCCTGATGATATCGGCAGGCATTGAAGGATGTGGGTAAAATTATCCATCGTTTCGTCCATCATTTTTCTTTTCTTTCGCCATTGAGGGTTTCTTGGGTGTGCAAGAGCAATTGTCCTCAAGAGAGACAATATATAGACCCAACTTTCTATACTCAGACCTCATTGGGGACATCCAATGAAAAAATGATTAAGAACAACCTGCTCTGATACCACTGATCCGGATTATTTTCGGCACGAAATGAGAGCGGAGATATAATAAGGAAATGCACAAAGATATCGCAGATATTCAATAATATAACATAAATGTATCAAAGATGCAACCATAAACACAGATATACAGTAATACATGATTTCTATTAATGAAAGAAATGTATAGACACTGTAAAAATACAGAGTGAAAGACTCGCTAGAATGGTGGGAGCTTATCTTTGAGAAGAGATGTGACGGCTACTCGCATTCACAAGAAGATTATTACAATGAGGCTCTGAAGGCCTTTTTACAATAAAATAGGAATGTCAAAATTCCTAGGCATCCAAAAACCTAACCCTAGGAGATGAAGTGCCAAAAGTCATGTGGGCCCCGTTTGGGTAAGTGAGTACATCAACTTTCCGGGGTCGTAACTTTTGCATACGATCTCCGTTTTAGGTGTGTGATAGATCGTTGGAAAGGTATTGTCGTGGAGATTCATTTTGGGGGCTCAATTATGCATTTGGATATAATTGAGAACCTATATCTCGAAAAACCTTCATTTGGACCCTCAAAATGGCCCCGTAAATTAAAACCTGCTAAAAATAGTAAATTGCCAAAATTGCCAGAAAAATATTTTGAGCCATTTGGAAAAGGAGGATGGCCACCGATATCCAATTGGATCACCTACATAGCTAAGATAAAGTGTAGAGACACCTTTCTCCATACACCCTGGATCTCTATTGGACTTCCTTTGTCGTCAACACAAAGAACCCTTTTTGCGAAACAATCTACCATAGCTCGATGAGCTTCTAACCAATCCATTCCAACGATTAGGTCATACGCCCCGAGAGAAGTGACATATAACTTCAACCTGGTAATACACACCCCCAGGTCTACTAGGAAATTATCAATGCTAGGTCCTACCGCTTGTTTTTCCCCCGAATCCATCTCGACTTGTTTAAAGTCGTCGTGCTCGTAGGCTACCAACCCACTCTTTTCTAATGTAGATGGTGAAATGAAACTATCTATAGCACCAGAATCAAATAAAATCTTAACATTGATATGATTTAGCATACCTGATGACTCCACCATCGTGGATTGATGTTCTGCCTGGTGATTATTAACCACTACGTAAATCTGGTGGCTGCCACTTTCTCTTCCCATTGGGGCCTTTCCTTCTCTATGCATAAATCTTGATTGTAACTCTGGGCAGTCACACTAGTAATGGGTTCCTCCACATCCCCAACATGTAACACGAGATTGAACCTGCGCACTGCTCTGTGACTTCCTTTGAAATGAGTTCCTTCCCCTGGAACCCCTGCCCCTACTAGCTACTCCCTGAGAAGGTCGTGGACCTGCCTCTATCATTAGTGATGAACAGGATGCTGCACTCACTACCATTGGAATACCTGTGGCGACTGTCCTTGGTGCGACAGTATTACCATATGGAGGTGGCCTAGAGCTCCCTCCCCTAGAGAATGTCCTAGGGGCCTTCCCCATGAATTCAGGACAATGCGGAAAGGTTGACCTCATACCTTCATTTAAGTTCATGTGTTCCTCAGTATAACGTGCATTTTCAACTGCTTCCACTACCGAAGATGGTTTCCACATCCGTACCATGGCCCTTATCCTAGGGTTTAACCTATAGACAAAGTGTTCTGCCTGTCGTTGATCATTATCCATGTATGAAACATATTTGACCAATTTCATAAACTTGATCTCATATTCTTCTACGGTCTTGTTTCCCTGTACTAGAGCATGAAATGCTCCCACCTGTTGTTCCTCATAGTAAGCTAGTAGATATTTCCTTCATAACCTCTCCTCAAAAAGTTCCCAAGAGACGGTGTCCGAGGTAAGGTGCAATTGCCTCTCCAGGTTTCCCCACCAGTTCAGGGCACTGTCTCTCAACTGAAAAATCATTATCTTCGCC
The DNA here is from genome assembly GCA_009831015.1 of Picea engelmannii. Lineage (NCBI taxonomy): Eukaryota > Viridiplantae > Streptophyta > Pinopsida > Pinales > Pinaceae > Picea > Picea engelmannii. Next base: position 347,309 of record ML776575.1, on the reverse strand, counting down.
TTCGATGTGGATGCATAGTCTCTTAAGGCGAAACACCTTATCATGCCTTCCAACCATGCCTCAGCACGTTCACTGGCACAACCCCCGACAAACTCTGGAAGTTTTATCTTTTGTAGTTCTCTAGTGATGTCTTTGGGTGGAGGACCTCCCCTTGAATCCCTCGATGCTTCAGGATTACCCACTCTAGATGGTGGGAGCTCCACTTTGATCCCTACTGGCTGACGCCCCTTTAAAGTCTCATTTATGGCCTCCAAAGAGCGCAGAATGAGAGCTAATTTAGGTGATGGTGGTGGTGGCATTGGCAGTCCTTGCAACGATGCCCCTCTGCCTCGATTTCCTCGAGTCTTAACCATCCTGTATAATTGAATCTACATCGACCAAAAGTTTGTGAGGATGAGTCTAGGACATTTCACATTTGCGCAACTTAAACTAGAAAACAGGGTTAAGCGTAATTTTTTTTTACTTGTCTATAAACAAATGTTACTCTCTTTAGGGGAAGTGGCTAGGTTAGGGTTAAAGCGTCTAATCTTGGCGTCTTCGCCTAAGAAAACTATTGACTCCCTCACCTGGTAGCTACGCTAGCATTGCCCTGCACTCGCCAATTCCTCTAACTTACTTTCCTAGTACACATGAAGTCCCCTTTCGCTTATCCTGGTCTAAGTCCTTAAACTTTCGCTTAAACTATTTAATTAGTCACTTTAACTAGTTTTAAATTTAAACATGAATCATAAATTTAAACATAATTTAAACATAATTTAAAACATTAATTACTAATGATTAATTAGTGATTCTATTCCCCCGTATGGGGTGACAGGTGGCGAAGGCGCGCCAAATGGCCTCGCACTAGGCCGGAGAGTAAATGTTGGAGGCAGTCCTCCATAAAATGCCCATTACGGATGCTGGCCAGCCATTACAGCCCTCCAATGGATGGACTTCTCCCGCGAGCGAGGCTTTATGAACTTGGCGAGGGTAATGTTAAATGCGGATATGGGAATTCGCAGCTTGATTATTTGTTTTGCTATGCTCCGGTCTCGGCTCTGCTCTGTATCTGGAGGTGTTGGTGCAACTTTGTGCTCCTGGCACCCTGGTACACCAACCTTCCGTGGAATTCTGAGGCAAGTCCCTCCGCCTATGCTCTCAATTGGCTTCCCTCGTCTCAGCCTGTGTGTTCTCCTTGGAAAGCGCTCTGCATCATGACTAGGAAGCGTGGTACGCCTCGGCGGGGTTCTGATTGGTACGCTCGCAAGGAACAGCGACAGCGTAGGGAAGAACTTGAAAGGGCTCTGGTCATAGCTTCCTCCCTGTTGAGAAAGAAGACTCGTGAAGAGGAGAAGGTCCGGCTCTCAGAAGTTGCCGAGCAGGAAATTGATCGTGGAACCATGGATACTGTCATGCTGGAGGGCAGCAACGAGCAACTGTACCCGGCCTGCATTGTTGAGGAGGACCCGACTCTGGCGGACTTGCCGACTTTGGAGGCGCCTTGCGTTACAGAGCAGTCTGACAGGGGTGAAGGTAATCTAAATCTGGGTCTGGACGATGAGCCTCCTGGTTGCATTGTCGAAGAAGTCCCTTGGCAGAACCTAGAAGATGAGGCTGATGTTGGTGGTGTGACGGGAAAGGAAGGGTGGCAGGACGACGTGAAGGGAAGTTCGCCCGAAGCTGAAGGTGATGACATGCGTGGCTCTCTCCGTGAGGAACACCTGGCCTTGGTGTTTGAGCTCCGAGGCCACATGGCTGACCTGGAGTTTCATGTCCGCATCATGGGCCAGCGCTTGGATGAGTTTCTGGATATCTTCCCTTTCGTTCCAGCTCGGGAGTCTCATGCCTTCATGGCAAGCTCCACGCGGAAGACTAAAGTAGGCGACAGGTCACCTTTCCCCTAGGTTTTTCATGATGCTATGGCTTTTTAGTTTTATGCTTATGTTTTATGTTAATCTAGACTTAAGGCACCTGGCCTGGTTTCCTACGGGCAGGACAGGTGCCATCAATTTACAGTTATTATAACTATACACCTATGCTGGTTTCCGGTTTCTGGCAGCATTTTGGTTGGTTAAGACTCTGGACTTTGTACACTCTGTTACAGTTTTTTGTTAATATATAATAGCAGGCTCCTCCCCTTTTTTATTTAAAAAAAAAAAATTAGTGATTCTATTCCAATGATTAATTACTTTTAATTAATCACATTAATTATACTTATAAAACATACTTAATCACCTTTGATTAATCATAATTACTTTAATTTTATTTTAAAACATATAATATTTAAATTTATGTTTTCTTGTGTTATTATTAAATAATTAAAGTTTAAACTAAATATGTTTTCTTGTGTTATTATTAAATAATTAAGGTTTAAACTAAATTTAAGCAATTAAAATTTAAAATTTAATTATAAGAATATTTAATTAAAAAAATTAAATAATATAAAAATATATATAAATTACGATACTCAAATACAATAAAAAAATAATAAAAACAAATATTAAATAATAATAATAATAATAATAATAATAATAATAATAATAATAATAATTAAAATCATAAAATAAATTAAAATAAATAAAGTGTGGGCACGCATGAAGCCCACGTGCCCCGCCCCCATTTCCTCCCACTCTTCTTAACTAAACCCTAAATTCTCATTTTCACACAAGATTTTCCTCTTGCGAGGCCCCTGGCTACACGATCGGCCGCACAGTCCTTTGGTTGTGCAACCATACCGTCTCGAGCTCCTTCCTATGGGCAATGTCTCGTGAGCTTGGGATTGGGCACTTGGTTTGAGTGTGCACTGCATGTAGAATTGTGGGTAATCCTTCTCTGTGACTTGGCTCTTGATGTATGACGTTGGTGCATGGGCGTTGGCTTGTATGTTGTTTCTTGCTTGGCGCTTGGTCTGACTTCTCTTGGTGGCTTGGCATAGGCGCTTGTCTTTGGTTGTGGATGTGTCGGAGTGGTTATCGAGCATGACTAGATATCATGTGGGATCTGCCCACGTAGGTTCGAATCCTGCCGTCCACACCTACCTGGCCATAATTGTCATAGATAACATTTTTTTTTTGTTTAACAACAAAGGAATCCGATGAATATTATCAGGTGTTTTTGTTTGTAATCTTACTGTGTATTTGCATAGCTTGCTCAAGGATATGCATTGGAGCTTGGTGCTTGTGTATTGGCTTCTCCTTGGTGGTTGTGTGTGTGTTGTGCGCAGTCTTTGGTCCCTTGTGGGCTGTAACTTGCACCGTGTATGAGTGGGGAGAGAGCATCATTTTTTTTTTTCGGATGTCTCCGTAGTGCACCCTTTTGGCTCCTCTGTGTCGCTTGGCAAAGGCCTACGGGCTCGGTGCGCTTGCGGTCTTAGGGTATAGGGCTTGAGGCTTGAGCATGGCTTTGGTGGCTTATCTGTTGGTTTCTTGTGGGCTCCTCCCTATTTTTATATATTAAAGGTGAGAAGGGACCAAGAGCATAACATGGTATTCCATGTGTCAAGGGTTCGAGTCTTGGGAGTGGTTGTGCTCCTATTTCTCGAACATCTAAACCCTAAACTGACTATTATCTTTGTAGGGATATGTGCTTGACAAGGGGTGTTGATGGTAGGTGCGCACCATTTTCTGATATACCAATAACGAGACAGACATTGGCACCATTGAGTTCTCACCCAGGCTTGGAATTGTACATCTGAGTTGTCTCCTTTTCTCGTTTCCATTGTGTCATTGTATAATTTATTAATCTTTGCTTTCTCAGCGTTTCACTTGCTGATGGAAGATACCAGATAGCTTATGCATCATACAAACCAACCACTAAGAGGATGGTGACAACCGTGGCCATGCACCAGACAACAATCTTGAGGTCGTTTTCTTAATTATATAATTGTTTTCAAAGTTTTTTTTTTTTTTTTATACTCACATTTTAGTGCTTTAATTTCTTGTTTCAAGCATATTGTGGATACCAGGGTTGTTTCAACCATATTCATTATTCAAATTTATACGCTTCTCCCCTCAAGGTTTAACTATACTGTGAGACATTTGTAGATCTTGATCAAATTAAAATGAATCATGTCATCTTCAATAGGGGTCATAGGCATATTGTGTTTCCCTTTTTATATCATAAGGGCTGGTTTATTACATCCATTTCACCTATTTCATTTTAAACCATAAAGGATTGAAAGAATAACTTGATTATCTTCCTATAGGGTTGAAAGAATTGCTTACAGAAGGTTTAGATTATTGTGAACTTCAAATTGGTCAGACTTGCTTAGATTAGTGCAGTGCTTCCTTTACATTAGTGTGCTTCCTTCACATTTTCAATATGTGTATTATTTATATTTATAACTGTATTAAACTATATATATTTTTTATCAGTATGTATATTATTATTTATATTTATATCTGTGTTTGTGGGCTTTGCTTGCAGGTTAGGTGGAGGTGGAGCTTGGCCCAGATTTGTATACATTTATGTACACACTCCCTCATATTTTCTATATACAAAGTGTTGATGTGTGTCTAACCATTTATGTTACATAACCCCTTTCATGGGTTTCATTGTAAAGGTCAACAAGTTTTAGAGTTTTTAGAGAGTTTTAGGGATGTTTACAGGACACGCAGCTTAGCTTTCTGTCCAGAGTCAAGAGGATGGGTGGGTAGGTGAGCCTTTGGTCCAAGATTTCAAACTAAAGTTATGATACCATGTGTATGGCCTCTTCCAACAGAGCCTTATAAAACATAAATTAAAATAGAAAAATGTTATTCTAACTTGTTAACCATTCATTATTCAACATAATTAAAATTCATATTCAGCATCATAATAAACCACATATTCAACATATTCAGCATGACAATAAGCCACTTAAAACAACATAATAATGAGAATACATACCTCTAACTGATGCTACTGCAGTTCTCCAACTCTGGTTGATGCTCTGTCCAAAATCGTCTAACCTCCCAGCCAGCTAGGAACAGAGCCTCTCTGACTCCATAGCTTCAGGATTCTGTAAGGATTCCTAACCCCCGAGCCCAAAACTCCCAGCAACAGATGCTCCCCTGTAATAGTCTACCAAACCAGCAATACAGTTCCTCAAGAAAAAACTAGAACCATCCTCCAGCAAGCTACTCTAGCTCCCAATCTAGCAATTCAGTCCTCTCCTCTCTCAAAATGATGCTCACTCCCCAAAAATCAAAATTCGTCTCCCGAATGCTTTCCCCCCTTCTTATCCTCCTTTCTCCCCCATTTCATTCACCGCCTTCCCCCTTTCATTAAGACTCACCCACCTTATCCCTCCATTCAATGCCAACCACCTTATCCCTTTTCTCTTAAATGGTTCCCTCATTCGATACATTAAGTTTTCATTTAATAAATTAAAAATTATTAAACTCAATTCATTAACCAAATATTTAATGAGATAATTAATTATTTTATTAATTAACTAATATAAATTATATAATTATCAAATCAGGACAATTAATTAATTAATTAACTAATATACATTAAACAATTATTAAATTAGGACAATAAATTAATTACTTAGGGTTGTTACAATATTTGTCAACATGTTAGATGCTTTTAGAGAGATGGAATCAGTGTTCATGAAGAAACCAAGATGACCTCCTTTCCTTGGGTTCAATCAATGTCTATTTTTTTCTCTTAAAAATTGTCATTGAACCACACATTTGTAATGAATCTTACCACTAAGTTTTCAATGCCACTGCAATTTACACTCTAATCCATGACCAATTGTTTTGCTTTTTTGCAAATCCAAAAGAGGAGGCAAATATAACAAATGAAATGACATTGTGGTGAGTGTGAGATCTCAACACATTAAGTATGGACATTAAATATCATGCCAATTACCATATTGAAAATGATAAAAAAAAATGCACATAACACATCAATTTAAGCCTAGATTAAAAAAGATAAGTGTCCAAACTTGTAGTGGAAGCTTATATTAAGTGACACTCAAAATGTTGGATATGAAATACAATGATAGGATTATATAGGGGTGAGCTTTTTGATGTATTTTATATTATGGAAGGGTATAACATATAAGGAATAGATGAGAGCCAACAAGAATAGATATTATTTTAGTCTTTAGGTTCCAAAGGCAAGTAATGAGTGTTGAATCATGAATATTTCTCATAATTCACATCCATTCTCATATAATATGAAAGGTATAATGTCTCCCTAAACATCCAAGAATTGGAAGTGAGATTCATGGGTTGTTGAAAATGGGACCCTTCTTTTAAAATTTTATAACATTTATTATCCTTCATAAATAACAAGTGACTTACAATCATTTTAACATTAAATGTAATTTAATAATAATTTTACTAATGCTGAATGTACACCATTAAATTTAAATCTACTTTAAATCTAACAACACATGTTGAATGTACACCATTGAATTTAAAGCTACTTTGAATCTAACAACACATGCAGCATGCTAAATCCAACCATACAAACAACATTAAATGTAGAACATTCTAGTGCTTATTGGTAGCCATGTCTTTTGGGGATGTTGGGGCTATTTTTCTTTGTAGTCTGTCCACTTTTCCGATTTTTTCCTTCTGATCATTTCAACAATGAAGTCAATGTAATAATTCTCTAACCATTTAATTATCAAGATTGGAAGAATTAGCTCACACAACATAAAACAACTTGTATTATTGCACATAATGCACATAGATTACATACGTATATATAGTTGGACTCAGATCCAACTACTTCCAATCTTAGAGAGAAGTTGAGAGAATCTCTCAACTTCCTTAACAAACCCATACCAAACTAAGTAAGCATAATCCTAACACCCTCCCTTATTGCTTACTTTACAAATTACTATAACACTTAATCACAATTACAAAAGAATTACAACACTTTTCGTCTCTTTGTCTGATCTGGTCTTCCTCAGCTCTTTAAGCTCACTCTGCAATCACCCGGTTTCCGCTCTTTCTTCTCCACACATTCAAGCTTCCCACTGACACATTTAAAGTCAAACGCTTCTGACCATCTTTGACACTCTTTGTGAAACCGACGCTTCTCGACCTCCAGAAGGATAGTCTCGACACTGAACCATTTTATTGATACACTTCCATCTGTAAAATTCCCCCAAAGAGAAGATTTCGACAATTATATAGGATAGTGATCTAAGTACGAAATGTTTTCAACAATCAGTTAAACAACTGACCTTTCTACATACTTACAAACTCAAAAGGTAACCTGTAACTGTTGACTTTGAAGCACCGAAGTACAGCAATAATCTTTATTTAAGCTAGTAACATGTTCTTGTGGCACCGAAGAACTCAAGAACTACATGCTTGAATAATATCACTCTGTTACATATTTGGTTCTGCATTATTTGATTCTTTTCACACAACAAATTTCACATAATATATATCTAACATACATAAACAATAACTGTATTCTAGAAAAGTTTGAGAGGTTCATCATCACTGCATGAGTATTCATGCATAGTATCTAGTGAGTCCTCAGCTATGTTAGTTGACTCTTTCAGTTTTCCATTTAGAAGATCATTAGCACATGTTTTGCAATTCAGTATTGTATGTCCACATCTTCGACAATAGAAGCATTCAATGCTTTTATTTGTTCTTCCTTTGGAGTATAGTGCAATTTCAAAATGTGAACTGGCTTCCACTTCACCTTCCTTCATCCTCTTTTCTTCTGCTAAAAGCGTTGAAACCATGTCTTTCAGATTTCGAGAGGGCATTTGAGTTAAAGTAAAAATAGCATTGTCATATTTTTGAGACAAACTATTCAGCAAGATTGCTTTTACATCATCTTCATCAACTTTAGAGTTGGAGTCAATCTCTGCCAACTGTGCTAACAAAGACTTTAGATCATTTATGTGAGAAGACAATGATACTTCATCATGCATTTTTAATTTGAATAGCTGTAATTTTAATGAAAACTTGGCATTTACAGTCTTTTCCCCAAATATTGTACTCAATTGTGTCCACATTTTAGCAGAAGATTTTTCCAAATCTATTAGATATAGTTGGGAATATGCAAGAGACAATCCAAGAATGGACTTGGCTCTATCATCTTTTTTCTCCCATTCAATTAATTGTCTAGGATCTGTAGGTGCCTTCTCTGTACCTTTTACTATTCCCCATAAATCCCTATGCATCATTTGAAGTTGTATTTTTACTTTCCAAGTATGAAAGTTAAAACCATTAAATTTTTCCAATGTAATATTCTCCATATTAACAAAAAAAATTTAATCAGGAAATGAATACCTCTCCACAATGATCAATTCACCTCAATTGCCCAACGTTTCCCTCCCAATATGCAACAATCAGCTCTTCAAGTAATCAGCAGATCACGAGCTGATCACGGGCTCTTCGAGCGATAAACAGATCATGGAAATAAAATAGCGGCTCAACAATAAACAGATTACAGTGGCTTAGCAATAAAACAATGGCTCTCTTTTGCTAAGGCGGCTACAACAACTCCTTCAACAACTGGTTACGACATCTCTTCTCTCTTTGGTCTGTAGCAGTGTCTGCAATATTAGAATTCGTCTCTTCTCAGCAGCGATTGAAGTCAATCTCCTCCACAGTGAACGTCTCCACAGCTAATCTTATCGGCAACAATCTCACCTCTCACCTCAGCAATATCAAGATTGGAAGAATTAGCTCACACAACATAAAACAACTTGTATTATTGCACATAATGCACACAAATTACATACTTATATATAGCTGGACTTAGATCTAACTACTTCCAATTTTAGAGAGAAGTTGAGAGAATCTCTCAATTTCCTCAACAAACCCAAACCAAACTAAGTAAGCATAATCCTAACATTAATGTCGTGGGGCGAGCTAAAGTAATGTTGAAAATTATCAAATAAGTGTAATTACAAGGTTAAAATCATCCATTTTGATAAGGGAAATGCTTTTAAAATTCCAACCTGATTGGAGTGCTTTATCTTTGTTTATTTTTATTTTTTTAATTTACAAAATCTTAAGTTATAGGGTAGCTTGATTTATGGTGTAACCTAGATCAAATTTATTAATTATTAACAAAGATACCACCATAAAAAAATCACAAACAGATAAAAAGCATTCATTCTCATAAACAAATAGATAGAGTCGAGACTCCAGTCCAAAACAAAATCTTATTAAACCTCCTTCAAACTGATAAAGTCGACACTCCAACTGAAAACAATATGAACACATTGAACGTCTTGAGCATCCTCCACGAATTATCTAATTCTGTAATAAAATTATTTTAAAATTGTTTAAAATTGATTGTTTGGACGATATTGAAAATTTGAAGGATTCAAGATTCATCATAAATCAGAGTTATATTTTCAATATATTCTAAAATATTAACTTTTTAAATAATTTGAATATTCAAATTGATTTTAAAGTATTTTAAATCAAAATAAATTTACTTCATAATTAAACTCAATACCATGCAATAGCTTGCTTGCTTTCTTGTTCGGCACGTAGAACCTGTTGCAGTACGTCCATGGGATTACGTAGTTTTAAATTTTTTATTAATAATTTATTATGTAGCTTTAAGGTTGGGGGTTGGTTAGTTGTTTTATGAAATTGTTTTTTTCATTTGGCTATATAAATTTATATGAATCACTATTTTGTTATTCAGAATTTATTTTTGAATGTAGAAATAGATTCAGTTTGTTGAAAAATTTCCAAGACACTAAAATTTTACAGAAATAATCACTTCCCCTAAAAAAATCTTCATTTTTTAAAATCTTTAACCTACTACTTAAAATTGATTGTGATGGTATTCCTCCACATTTCATTGTATTATAAAAAATTAACAATTCAGTATATATATATATATATATATATATATATATATATATATATATATATTCAAAACAGATGAATATACATGTTAAAATTCCATATGCTTAAAAACACAACAGCCAATCAAATATTTACTATTAAATAAATATTCAAATTAAAAAGAAAAAAAAAAAAAAAAATTTACTATCAAATAAACTCTGCATGTTCAACCTAATCTAATCACCTACATTGCAAAAAAGATAGGTATGCATATTATCTCTTATCCATTCAAAATACAAAAAGGGCAATCCATATTATCAGCTAGAAAATAAACTCCATTTATTTTGTCTCCTCGTATGAAAAATTGAATTTTATAATCGTAAAAAAATATATTATAAATTTATATTAATTTTATATATTTTATTTTAAATAACTTTAAAATTTTTGTTTATTAAAATTAATAAATGAATTAATAAAAAAATAAATTTAATTTTTTAATTTATTTTTATTTTTTTAAGAAAAGGTTTTGTTTATTCATTTTGTTTTGTATATTTATAAGTTTTTTTAATTAAAATTTTTACATTCAAAATTTTATAATCAAAACTCTTAACAATAATAATAGTACTTTAATTTTAAGGTCACAATAAAACACCAAATTAATGTATGAAATCCTCTTTATTTTATTTTTGAAACAAGGTATTTCCAATAAAATAAAATAAATTATAATTTAATAAATACTTATAAAATTTTTGAAAAATATTACTTTACTCTTTAAAATTATTAATATATATATATATATATAATAAAAAATCTTAATTTTTTTAATCTTTTATATGTATATTGTTACCATATCTTAATCACTTAATTATAATTCCAGGAATCTTAACGCAAATATTAAACATCTGTAAATTTCATAGTTGTACGAGAATCTTCCACATTTTCAACATCTAGTTCCCAAGCTCCAAAAGTTCCAAGAGCTCTCCAATTGAGTGGGAACTCTTTTGGGAATTTGAGAACTTTTGGGGAGCTTCAACATTAAAGAAATGAGAGCTTGAGAACTAGTGTCTTAAAATAAGAGCTTTAAATTAGAATTATATTAAATTAAAAAGTAAATATATTTATTCATTTATTACAAATACATAATTTCTTACAAATATTTTCATTATATTTATTCAAAATATCATTATAAAACTAAGACTAAACTACAAGTAAATATTATTTCAAAAATTAGTAAGTAAAACTTAATAATACTCATTTTATAGTTGCGGATATGAAAAACTTTTAATGCATTTATGTTTTCCATCAAGCCTAAACTAAACATGAAAGTCGAATAAATCAATACCCTATCCACTACAAGCATTTGCTCCACTCTGGAGTTGATATCAACCAACCATATCATTGACTTTTATTGTATTTTCATATTAGAAGAGTAGTACTATTTTGTTTTTTCAATAAAAAAGAATAATGCTTCAAATTTACAAAGATGTTTAAAGTTTATATATGTAAAGTTTAATTTTAAAAAGATGTTAAAATTGCATATATGTATTTTCAATTTTGTTTCTCATTTTCTAATGGAATATTTATGGATATTAAAGTTGTATTGTTGTGTTAAATATATTCATACAATTATTAGCACGAATTAAATTAGTAATTTTAATATTATAGTTGTTGTAATAGTAGAAATATTGTCCTCCATTCAACTTCAATTTTATTGAAATACGATTTAAAATGTATCAATATATCTATACATTGTAATCTAAAATATTTTTAAATTTTTTAATATATATTATTGCTGCTCCCAAATTCCAACTTTCCCACGTTTAAGAAACTCATGCAACATAAATTTAGATTTTAATCAATTTTATAAATTAAATATTTAATAAATAAAATAATATAAAATAATTATATTTATTTTAATTAAAGACAATTATATTTATTATTATTTTTTTAATCTATGGGAATTCAAATCCTGTCTCATCTGGTCAAACCACCTCCACTTAGTTCAAAGTTCAAGAACCCTAAAAACAATCTATGGGAATTCAAGAACCCTAAAAACAGAACAAACCAGTGAGCAGTGCTACGGATTCCTGCAACTTATGGTACGTTCTGTCATGCTCATTGTCACGCCTCTTGTACGTTCGCACTGTGACGTTTACTGAACAAAAGTGACAATATCTAATAATACGGTTATCTTCATTAACATTGCAGCGCCTCAGATGCCTCACATGGCCACATTTTGAAAAAAATTAAAATGGGAGCCTTTAATGGGTATGGCTTCCTCACTACGTCTCTGGCCGTTTTTCATGGGATTTAGACCTCCATTGTGTACTGATGCTACAGGATTCTACATGCATCTTTTTGCTACAGGAAGCTATTTCAACTTGTTGAATGTGATTGAGCCATTGTACACTTACTCATCACTTTTGACTCTGTGATCTAATGTGCTTTTCAGACTGCCACATCATATATGGGTAAGTCAGGTAGGCAATTTCCCTAGTCCCAAGGGATAGCTCAGTTGACAAGATGTGCGCACGCTTTCCCAGTTTGGGGAGAGGTCACAGGTTCAAGCCTAGCTATGAGTCCCTGGGGCTGCTGCTTTTCCACTCCCATATCATCCACTATGTGGGGAAGTATCGGGGTGGGTTCCCAGCGGTGCATTGACTGTGGGTTGGCCAAATGTCATCTTGTGATCCAAGGGTGGGTCACATATTTGCTATGGGGACGTGTGCCTACGATTTTCACTGATTTTTTTTTCTTCTTGAAATGATTTCCATATGTATCCATTATCATGCATAAAAAAATATGATTATGTTGGATGCATGTACCATCACAGCAAACTTTCCATTTGTACCAATCATGAAAATCCTTAACTTTTGTCTACTGCAGATCATGGAGCACGTTGTCATTATGATTTTGTCTTTGCAAGCTATGCATGTTTTCCATTCCTTGTTATTTTTTCAATACATAAATATTTTACATTTGTGTCTGTCAAAGCTCACTTTGTTCGTTCTTTTTCACTCACCTAATTGTCTGACCCTTTGTTCTGATTCATACAAACAATATGGGGGGTTTTGTAGTATGTAGTGATTCGACCAACTCGGTTGATATCCAAAAAAATCTTATAGTACCAGCTATTTTCATTGAATCTTGATGGATGGAATACTTCGACCACCTTCAAGTATTTGATAAGGATATTTCAGATGAATTTGCTCAAAACTTAAGAGGTGAAGTGACTGTGGTAAAGGGTTTGCAAATTTTAGTCACATAGACAGTTATTTCAGAGGTTACGGGGTTTCCAACCACATGTAAGTGATAGTTTTTTAGACGTGCACAACCTTTTTGAATGGTAACATGAATTTTCAAAGAAGGGGAAGATGTGCAGTGGATGGCTAAGGGAGTGCAAAGAACTTCTCTTTGAGTAGTATGGGATGAAGTTGCTCATTAGGTGCAGAGGTATTTAACTTGTGAATGAAGGTTTGTCATGTTATTTTTTTATCAACTTCAAATTGTTGAGTCATTTGAGACACAAAAGGTATATCAAACTACCCCATTTTATACAACAATATTTATTTTTAATGGCTACCAAAGTTAGAGAGAGTCAACATCCTATGACCAACATCACTCATCATGGTTTGGTCAAGTTAATTGTTTTACATACCTTGAGATAAAATGTTCAGACAATGGGAAAATTTGGTAGGATCAGGTTTCATACCAGCATATGTCAAGATGATAAGAACCAAGGTTGAAATCCGTAGAAGGTGATCACTATGGCTAACAACTTAGATACAAACCCTACCTAAAGAAGATGTTACACATAGGAAAGAAATTGATGATAGGGAGCTAGATGAGGATAACATTATGGATGTTAAAATATATGAGGCATTGGTCGATGAATATGAAGCACCAAAAGAAGACCTAGTAGAGTCTGAGTAGGAGATGATTGATGAAAACCATGAAATAGAGTCTGAAGTGTTTGAAATTGAGCCAGAGGGGGTTGAGATAGAAATGAGGGAAATAAAGATATATGACATAGAATCCCAATTGAATTTTCAAGATAATGTTATGGATCAATAGTTTCAAGAAAAAAATGTTGTAAATGACAGAGTCCAAGCAAAGAAGAGGAAAAATAAATCCAAGCACTTCACGGGTGAATTTCATTCCTTTCCTGATTTCAGTGCAACGCATAAAAATTAGTGAACTTTTTTTAGCGTTTAAGGAAGAAAAACCATGGGTTGAAGGAAAAATTAAAAAATACTCAAGAAAAACTTTAGTATTTTGAGAACAAGGGTACCTTAGATTTGATTGTGGATGCAATATATCACCAAGAACAACGGTCATCACCGGCTTCGCCTGGTGATGACCACAATATTAGTAAAATGGATGTTGATGATAAGTTAAGAAAACTTGGGTTACGAGAAGAACATGACTCACTTGAAGAAAATCCAGAATTTACCCTTGTCACAAATAATTGTGAGAATCTAGTTGATGATTGGACAAAAAAGAATTTTTTTTTGGATGTGGAAATAGATGTTTTGAATAAAATTCACGAGAGGGACATAGTAGAATGTAAATAAGCATTGTGGATTTCCCATGATATGAGAATTAAAGTGAGATAGTTGACAAAAGAAAATAAATTCTTGGGTCACTTGGCCCACTAAATGGTCATTTGCATAAAATCATCTCCATTATATGCTTTGTATCTAAGAGAAAAATTTATTTATTTTCAGATCAAGATGCTTAGCTTAGGGGACTCTTGTTGTATTTTAGACATTGATCACTTTGTTCGAATTTTACACACTCTTTGAGAGGATGATTATAATTTACTATGTGAATTTTACTTACATAATATTGTATTTCCATCTTGATGTAATTGGGATCCCAATCCCTTTGTTGGATACATACAACTAAGGGCCTTTGTATGTTTTATGAAAAATCAAACCAAGTGGTCAGAAGCAATGACTACTAGTGAGTTATAAGAATGCAGTGAAAACCTTTAGATCAGAGCCAATCCACAACCTAGTAGATTACTTTATGAATGAATGAAAATGGTTAAAATAGAACAGTTTATGTCCTCATTCCAAGAAAACCAAGCCTCAACCATTACTTGATGTGAAAATTGGATTGGGTTAAATATACTGAATACAATCTTATCATTTAGAAACTGTGTTAGTGTTTTAGATGTTGTGCAAAAGAAACATGATTATAAGGCTTATGAGAAATTTGGAGTTGCTTTACAAAGATTTTCAAGATATTTGGATTATCCGAAACTTCATAAATTTCAGTGCATTGGCTTGAAATTCCAATACCCTATTTTGTGGCATCCAAAGGAATCTGTAGAAGAGGAGAAATTTTGGGCTGATTTGGGAGAGACATTTAGTTTTTATAAAGAGGAAGAATCAAGTCATGTTGATTTCAATTGGAGTCAAATTCATTTTGACTCATTTCCTCCATATGCTTCTGGTTCAGATCATTGACTGGTTGCATAGGGGACATGCAATGAGACCAGGTTGGGGGATATGTTGGGTTCCATAAATGACATATTTTTGTTTATATTTTGATCCTTGCTACCTACTTTTTGATACCCTTTTTTTCCCATAATCAACTTTTTTGATGGATTATCATGGTATAATTATCAAGTATTTTTTCGCCCATATGTCTCAATACTATGTCTTTTGAGTACATAATATGTAGGTAACATTTTATTATTTGATATACTTATGAGAGGCAGGTATAGATGTTGCAGGAAATAGAATCCTACAAGTTCATTGAAGATGCTAGAAGTATTATACAAGTATGCTATGGGAGTGTTGTGGGTTACTAAAACCATGGATAAAAGGAAAAGACAGATTCTAGGACATGATTTATGAGATTTGCATAAGTCCATATGCATTAATTCAAAACAAAATATGAGAGTTATGATTTGTCTCCAAGACTTCTGCTATTTTCATTTATCATTATCTATTCTTGTATAAACTGATTATTAAGAACGACTTGCGAATTTTTACGATTCATTCACAAGCTTGTTCAAAGTGAATATTTTCTATAGATAATTAGATAGGATATTATAAAAGGAAGTCATCTTCGATGGTAGAGACTAGTAGATAATTTTGTTGAATTTTGATTTCAAAGCTCAAGCTGTAATTTCAGAAGACAATCTTATTTGATTAATGCAGTTTATAGCTAAGTATGGAAAGACTTAGGAGTGACAAATGAATCACAACCATATGCTTACAAACTCCATGAAATACCTTTTTATTTGATTCATGTTGAAATTTTGATTTGGTGTTGTCTAGGTTTAGTGGGAAGTACTCACTACATTTGTTTCCTTGTTGTTATGATGTTTTCTAAAACATAATGTCATTTGAACAAAGGAATATGGATTGAGTTGTTGAATTATGAATTGGACCAGAGCATGTACTCACATTAGTCTATGGAGCTAAAGGCAGAGCAACATTTCATTTTCAAATGATTAGTTAATATCATTGTTGATTTCATAGGATAACATTATTTATTTTTGACATTTTTCAAACACATTTCCTACATCCTCTTGTTGTTCCTTAGGCTATTCTATTATCTTCCAAAAAGGATAGGTGGTACATCGATACTTTGTCTATGTGGTACAACAATTCACCTTGAAATTTTGGATAGTTGAAACCATACCTTGAAACTTAGGCTATTTTCATTATTTCCTTTGCCTCCAAGTATTCCAAACCAAGGAAGGCTCGATTATGCCTCTTTCTGACATTTGATATAAAATTGGCATAGACTACAACCAATTTCTCACTTGATGGAAATATTAAACTAACAACAAGTGGGATATGCCTATAACCTAGGTCCTTCCATTTTATCCTTTGTTTCTATATAACTTTACTAGATATACTTGAAAACACATATGTAGAATTGGAGATCTCAACGATGACCATAAATAAATATTGTTAGCAATTTTGGGAAGAGATTTCTTAGATGGGTGTAAATATTCTTTCATATTTTTCTAGTTCAATTTTATAGTAGCTATATGAACAAGGTATAGCTATAATACATGTAATCACAATACTAAAAGAAAATCACATAAATGAAAAAGATTCATTTGATTATAAACAAAGGCATAACCACATACTTCCACAAGAAAAACACAATATAAATTACAATAAAACATCATTATCCTTGTGGGAACAATCTCCATTCACTTGAGGAGTAGGGAAAACATGGGCTCATGAAAATATTAACAGAACTTCTCTTGCATATCACAATTATTGTGTTTTCACAGGCCATGCTTGTCACTAATCAACAAAGATTGAACCAAAAGTTGGTGAAAAAAATGCAAATGAATGCCTTAGTCTTGTTAGAGAAAATGAATTTGATGGTTTCAATTCCAACCAAAACCTATGAATTTGTGGAAAATAACCAAGATAAGCATGACTATAGAGATGGATTTAATGGATAAATACTTGGAATGAAAATTTCTTCTCGCCTTCTTCTTTGAAAATTCTCTTCCCCCTTTTATCTTGGTTATACAATGTGCTCTGTCTATGTAGCATTTGGAGGGTTTCACAATCTGCAATAATATTAATGAAAGTAAGGTCATCCTATTTATGAAATCCATTTTTGACACAACTGAATCAATCTGGGAAGGTGTAATTAATTATGCAATTAGACATGAAGAAAGAATTCACAGGCTAGAGAAAAGGGAGAAAGAATTTGTTGGCTGGAGAAAAGGGAGAAAGAATTTGCGGGCTGGAGAAAAAGGAGAAATAATTTGCAGGAGTGGGAAAGTAAGAGAAAATTTAGCATTTACTGCAAATATTGGATATGGGGCATATTAGGGTGATGGAAATCTCTATTTTTTTCATATGCTCATGTTGGATGGCTTGAGTTTAATCCTCCCGATTGTTTTCTGCAGTAATGGTAACATTTGTAGTGGTGATTCGACTTGCCCTCCCAAGAAAGGATCTCCAAACAATTTAAATGGTGATTCTACCTACCCACCTAAACCTCCAAATGATTTCAATACCTGATTTGACCCACCCACCTAGATCTCTAAATGATATCAATGGTGTTTGGACCTGTTTTCAATGGTGATTCGATAGAGTAGTGTAAATATACATATTTAATATATATATATATTCCCATGCTATATTTCTTGGTTTTTTTTTTCTAATTAAAATTATACAAATAAAAACTATGCCAATGTTACATTTTTCTCTTTTTTTTTATTTAAATTAAAATTTCAAAAATAAAAATTATGCATAGATTACATTTGTTCATTTTAAAGATACAAATAAAAATTATAAAAATTAAAAATGAGTCTTGTGTTTTTTTTTAAATTAAAATCATGAATATTAAAAATTGTGAAACATAAATGTTGCTATGATAATGTCTTTCTTTAAAACAAAAAAGGAACTATTGATATATATTAGGAATATACAGAAATTTACAAACAAGATTTCGGGGGGTCTGCCAAAAAGGAAACCCGAATTTTCTCGTGGACTTCTAGATTATATGGGTCTATCTTGAGCCTTTGGGACAAAAATTCATTAACATTTAGATGGGACATAGTGTTCTTAACAATCAAAATAGTAAAAATAGTGTTCAGATTGGGGTTGTGAAAACCTAAATGTTGAATCATAACTAACAAACAAAAAGGACAAGACTGGTCAGACATTCAGTGATTGGGAGGGAGTTGAGGGAAACATGAGGTCAAGTCCTCTCGCTGGATAAAATTGTTTACTGCTACCTTATCTAGTTCCTCGTTGTGGCACGAGCTCGATTCTGACTGATCCTCTTCCACCAAAATGGGTCTCTCCCTGGTCCCATCCTTGTTCCCACTGTTCTCCGGATCGGTTGGTTTTTCTTTCTAATCTCCTAGTTCCTTTTCCTAAAAACGTATTCCAAATTGGGCATTGCAAAAGAGCTCAAATGTTTCCTCCAGGACTCACACTACATGTTGAGTGGCTACAATTTCCATATGTTGATGAGATATCGCTCGGGAGACCATATCTTTGGTGAGCCAGTAGACCTCCACAAGGTGAAAGTACTTAGTCTCTCTAGTTCTTGTTTAACCTGGGTTTGGGATCCAATCCTTGGCTTCTAAAAGGATATCCTTGTCCTATGTTACCCTCCTTTTCCTACAAACCTCCTCTTGGATGTACACCATCACCAGTTTTTCAATTGATAAGCAGAGGCAGCGGAAGCGATTGTTGGATTCCCCCACTACTTTTTCTACCCCGATGCATGACCTTGGAATTTCTGGAGAATTCCATCCCCCCGTCACTCATTTATGCTTGTAGCATCCTCCAATACTAGTC
Source organism: Picea engelmannii (assembly GCA_009831015.1). Classification (NCBI taxonomy): domain Eukaryota; kingdom Viridiplantae; phylum Streptophyta; class Pinopsida; order Pinales; family Pinaceae; genus Picea; species Picea engelmannii. Next base: position 328,246 of record ML776575.1, on the reverse strand, counting down.
AAATTCATCTTTTACATAGAGGTCTTGCCATGACCAAGGTCCGTCCTTCTTAGCCACAGTTCGAATCTCATTCTCCACCACCCACGCAGAAGGGATTGCAGAATAAGATTCTCTCTTCCAGATATGTTCCACTCCCTACTTCGATTGACATTCACCAAACATATGAAACAACTTGGGGTGAAGGGGAGTCCCTGGGTCACCACCTTTCTTTCCTCCCCACAAAACTATTGATTTCCTAGTGAAACCTCTAATGACCCAGAGCAGGTCGAATTTTCCTTAGCTTCGATGATTTGTTTTCCCCTTGTTCACCTTTGTTGATTAATAGAGTCTATCTTTGGCCTTGGGATTCATCCTAGCATCCTATTTTTTCCATTCTTATTGGCCTAGATCTTTCTCCCATGAGTGCAGGGTCAGGATCACCTAAACATAATACATGTTGTACCAGGGAGGTACGCCATGGGTGTCATCACATATCCTTCCCTCATGTTTTAAGTTGTGGGTTCATCACTCTATACTTACATTACTTGAATTAGCACCATTCCTAATAACTCTTGTCCTTTCCCATCTGCCTCGATTTGTCTCATTCAAAACTATGAGGTATGTTTTATTGGGTCCAAGTGGAGAGACTTTGCCACTTAGATTGTTGTCTAGACAATTGACCACCCCACATGAAGGCCACATGATTCCACTACTTTCACCCCATCCAGGAGAGGGGTCTCTTGCATGGTAATACATGTTAAGTTCTCCCGAAGCTCTCTTGGGCCCACCTCCCACCAGAACCATCTACTCTCCCTGGATGCCTAATCCACCGCCATGTTTACAGGGTAGTTAGCCATTGAGTTCACTTTTCTTCTAACATGGACTGAGATGATGGATAATCAACCTCAAATATATTTTTCCACCTCAGATAACCCAAAGGAGAGTTTCCAGTTCATCGATACATGCTCTGGAGGGGTGTCGTTGATGTTTTTCCTCAGAGTTGCAATAATAATTTGGAGTCCCCTTCCACGATTATTACTTTTTGATACAGTTCAGATGTGATCCTTAACCCTATGGGTATGTAGAGAGTTTGACGCCATTATTGGTGTTATTCCCAATTTCGATGGTGAAGAATTTTTTTATTGCACCTATTGAGTCCCAAAATATGCCTCCTGTGCCTATTGGTCTAGGATTTCCTTTCGAAGCTCCATTGAAATTTAATTTTAGGAATCCTAGGGGAGCCACTTCTGCATCCTTTTCTTCTTTTTGGATGTATTTTTTTTTAAGAGTGAAGGTTCTGGTCTTGGCCTACTTGTCATTTTTGGATAATATCACTTTCCTCATCGTTGCGTATCCAATCATCTTCTGCTTAGGATGAAGAAATGACTGTTCCTTCATATTAGCATGAATTCCTTTCCATATTTGGTTTAGGTTGCAGTACTAGTTTTTTAATATCCTTCTATTCCTTTCCTTCGAGATATTCCAGAGTAAGAATCTCGGGAATAAAGTCCAAATTCGGTTAAAGAATTTATTTTGAAAAGGCTTTGATAACCACACTTATATAGTTTTGTTGGTGTCATGCCTGATTTTGTCCATGGTTTGGAAAAACATGGCTCCTCTATCCTGGAGAGTAGACATCATCGTGAATTCAGTGAACATGTGGTTCATAGTTTCCCCTTCTTGGAAGTACATTGAGCATATGGAAGGGCCTTCATAACCCCTTCAGAATATGTGGTACCAAGTTAAGGCCCTCCTATGCATTATCGACCATAAGAAGGTCGCTATTTTTTTCCATTGGCATGGATTTCAAACCTTGCTCCAAAATGGAAAATGGGCAGTGGTCGGGGTTCCTGTCACCTGCTGGTAAGATTCTTTTATACTGAAGTTTCCATCTCCTTTTTTTCCCCATCATAAGATGTCCTTCCATAGTTTGATATATAAAGGTATTTGGAGAAGAGCGTGCTCCATCTCCTGCCAGGAGTTCCCCTCCCATTCAACTGGCCATTCCGTCAAATTATTCTAGGATCTTTATTGTTTGTTGTGGCTAGGGATGTCTTGCAACCTGTTCCCATCATCATCTCTTGGATTTGATGATATTTCCCCTAATTTATCAATGTTGGAATCTACTCCCAAGCATCCTCCCAGACATGGCCGACTTTTCATCATGAATTTCCTAAAATCTTTGTTGTTGTATTATCCCCCTATTTTTCCAGGCATGATTACAAATTAGTGATCCAGGTTGAGGTCCTTTCAACCAAATTCATTCTTCTAGTGGGTTGTCCTTTGCATATTTACCCTTCCATATTCGATCCTATAGAGCCTCGGGGTTTTTATTCCATCAACAAAAAAAAATGGCTACTATCCTCTACCCCATATTTTGGGGGTCTTTGATGCCTAACCCCCCTAGGGATTTTGGGGTGTAGATTTTTTCCCAAGCAACAAAAGCCCATTTTTTTCCATTTTTTCTCCTCCCCAAAGGAATTTTCTTTGAATTACTTATATTTTATGTTGGATGCTAGCAGGGCTTGCAAGAAAAAATAAAAGGTAGATAGGAATTCCTGAGAGACCTAACTTAATGAAGAGAACTCTCCTAGGTAAAGTTAGGAATCTATAGGTCTAGTTATTGAGTCTCTCTTCCAAATTGGTGAGGAGATACTAACAAGAAGTATTGTGGATTGATTTATCCAAGAGGGGGGATCTTAGGTACTTGCAAGGGAGGGGAGATCTTTGGAAAACTAGGATTCTGGTTATATTATATTAGATGGAAATAAGGGTGTTAAAGAAGAAAATTTTGGATTTTTCCTGGTTGATTTGCATTCCTGATGCTTCCATGAAGGTCTTGAGGATTCTCTTGGTGGCTCGTGCTTCCTTGACCATGGGGATTCCCATTAACAAAGTTTCATCGACAAATCGGAGGTGGGATGGAGGATCAAAATGGGGGTTAAGTTGAAGGCCTTGCACTGAGCCTTCCTGAAGGAATACTTTGATGAAACATCCCAACCCTTGTGTCAATATTATAAAAAGGTAGGGGGAAAGGGGGTCTCCCTAGAAAACACCTATGGACGATTTGAAGGTTGTTGAAAGGGTTCCATTAACAAGAATCGAGAAGAAGGATGATGGGACTAGACTTGAAATCCATGAAATATGTGTTGGGTCAAAGACCAAAGCCCCCATAATTTCTCTGAGGAAGTTCCAATTGGTTATATCATAGAATTTAGCTAATTCAAGTTTAATAATCATACCCGAATGGCCACCAGTTTTCAGGGACTGAATAGTTTCATGTGCCATAATTATTTCGTCCAATATTTGTCTCGCTTCCACAAAATTCCCTTGCTCGGGTGAAATATTTTTTTTCAAAATAGGTTTAAGTCTGTTTGTAATAAATTTAGTTACAATTGTATACATAATATTGCATAAAGAGATAGGTAGAAAATTATCTTCAGTTCTGTCTTCTATTTCTTTAGGTATGAGAGTCATAAAGGTAGTGTTGAAGGCCTGCATGATAGATTGTGACAAACAAGATTCTTCTATGACTACCCAAACATCCCTACCTATTATAATCCAATAGGATTGGACGAAGTCTGATGTGAAGTCATCTGGTCTTAGGGCCTTCCCGATCGACATTTCTTTGAATATTTCCTCAACCTCCTCCAGAGTCACCTTGTGCATGAGGCTACAATTTTGTTCTAGCAAGATCAAACTAGGGATAAATCATTTTATCTTAAGAGTGGCCTCCCTCCTATTTATGTATGGTTCTGTTAGCAAGCTACTATAGTGTCTCACCAATTATTTTTCAATGTCCTTATGGTTCTACAGTATTTATACCCCTTCATCTCGAAGGGAGTTCATGTGATTCTAGATTCTTCTCCTCAGAAGATAACTATGGAAGAACTTGGTGGTTTTATCCCCCTCCCGAAACCAGTGAAATCGATATTTTTGACGAAACAAGATCTCTTCTTGATTTTTTGTTTCATTTAGTTCTTGGTTGATATGATCCTCCTTTTTCTTTAGCTCCTTGGAGTGCCCATTGAGGATCAACTCTTTTTGAATTTCTTCCGTCCCTTCTTCCAACTTTCATTTTTCCTCCTAGATGTTCCTGAAGACCTCCTTATTCCATTTCTTGATGAATAATTTGGTGTGTTTTAATATTTGTTGGAATTGGTACATATGAGTACCATATAAGTTTGGATGATCATTCCAACATTATTCTACCATATGTAGGAAATCTAGGTGTCGTAACCATAATTTTTCAAATCTAAAAGGCCTAGGGCTGGGATTCATGGAGCCTTCCAAGCAAAGGGAAATTGGCCAGTGGTATGAACCATAGAAGGGATTGATTTCTAATACAACCATGTGTTTTACTTTGAAGAAATCTTTGATACTAGGAACCTATCCAGGTGCTTTGTTACCTTACATGATATTGCTCCAAGTGAACCATCCCCCCTTGGATGGTAGATCTATAAGTATTGAATTCTCTATAGTCTCCTTGAATATCATGTTCTCCATGTAAATGTGTTTAACCTGCACAAATAGATCTATCTAGCAAATGACATACATAGTTTGCAGAGAAAATATGAGAAAAGAGAAGCGGGAGAGAAATAATGGAAGAATTCTCATTAACCAAATGAATGAATAATAATTTACACATGATATACTCTTTATAACTCAACTAATGCGCACTTTAGGAGAAGAAAATGCACCATAGTGGTGGTATAGAGTGATCTCGAGACACACCAACAATTACAGGAGTAAACTACCACCTAGTCTAGTCTTTCAGGAAGTTACGGGAGTGAACTACCACCTAGTCTGATTTTAACTAGTCTCTTAGTCTTCAGTTAATTGAATGAAACAAAGTGAAGTGAGGAGTACATCATGGAATCATGTGTAATTCGCTAGTCTGGTGATAATCCCAAGGAAAATGTGCATTAGGTGGTGATGATCCCAATGTTGCATGGTGATGATGCCAATGTGGCATCTAGACTCAACTCAACTGATCAAACTGAAGTGTGAACTAGAGAGAATATTCTCCCTAAACTATAGGAGACTAAATAATGACTAATAAACATAGGTAAAACCTTAGGAAAAATAAATCCCAGGTGTGTGTGAAGTATCTCCAACACCCCCCCTGAACATCACTATGGTGAAAATAAAGCATGGGTCTCGATAATGAGGCCATGTTAGGTACCTCATGGTAAACCCTCCCCCCCCTCAAAGTACAATGTATATAAAAATAAAAACTGAAAGTTTCTAGACAATTGTGTCCTTCAATCCAAGACGACTGTGCAGAGAATGGAACTTCTGCTCAGTGAAGGTCTTGGTGAAGATATCTACAGTCTGTTTTGCTGAATGACAGAAATGTAGGTCGATGATCCCCTCGTGTACTAAGTCCCAGATTTAGTGCATGTGGATATCGATGTTCTTCATCCATTTCCTTTGAACTGGATATCTATAGAACTTCAGAGTGCTCTGGTTGTCACACCAGATGACAATTAGCCAATGAAATTGAATGCCCAACTTAGTGAGAAAGTTTTGTAGCCACATAGCCTGAATGGTTATGTTAAATAACCCTATGTACTCTTCCTCATCCAAAGATAGAGCAATAACAACCTGCTTCTTGCTTGACCAACAGATAGGCCCAAAACCAAGACTGAGTGAGTAACCAAATGTGGACTTCCGATCAATTCTATGGCCAACCCAATCAGAATCAATGAACCTGATGAGGTCCAATGTAGAGTTTACTGTATAGTGAATCCCAAAGTGATGGTGCACTATACGTATTGACGGATACACTTTGCATCCTTCCAATGTAGCTCATGCAGCTCCTACATGAACCTAGAGACTGCTCCAACTGCATAGGAGAGGCCTGGTCTGGAGTGTGTGAGATACAACAAGCTCACTACTAACTGTCTATACAATGTGTTGTCCACCAATGGAGTGTCCCTGCCATCCTCAAGTCTAAATCCTAATAGGAAATGAGTCGGGGTAGACTTGTAGTTTGTCATGTGAAATCTCTCAAGGAGATCTCGTGCATACTTGGCCTGAGACAGTTTGATGCCTGATGCATCTTGACTGATCTCGATTCCAGGGAAGAAATGTAGTGGACCCATGTCCATCATCATGAAACTGTCATGCATAATCCTCTTGACTATGACAATGATGAAGTTAAGCAACCGATGATCACAAATCATCAACATATAGAACTAGGAATAGAAGTGAATCAACTGTCCTGATCATGTAAACATTCAGGTCTGACTTACAACGTACAAAGTTATGTGACAACAGGTAGGACTTCATTTTGGCATACCATTCCCTCGGGGCCTGCTTGAGTCCATAAAGTTCCCATTCTTAGGGAGTTCCTCTTGGGTTTCACCCTGATATAGACATCATCTCCCATCTTCAATTCCTTGTGATTTATTTTGCTATCTGCATAGAGTTTTTGTCTGTCCTAGGCCAATTTCAAGTTCTTCTTTATTTTGATTACTTCTTGTTCCATTTTTATTAACAGGTCTGGCCCAAGTGTAATCGTGTCCAATGGATTGTTCCATCTGAAAAACACTCTGCACTTTCTTTGATACAGAGCCTCAAATGGGCTCATATTCAATGACTCTTGATAACCATTGTTGTAGGAAAAATCTACCAGAGGAAAATATTATTCCCATTACTTAGGATGATGCATGCCATGTATCCTTAGCATATCTTCCATCACTCTATTTACCCTCTCAGTCTGTCCATCCGTTTGGGGATGGTAGGTTGTGTTGAATGGTAATTTCATTCCAAATCCCACAAATAAGCCTTTCCATAAATTCGATGTGAATTTCGAGTCTCGATATGAAATAATGGTCTCGGGCTTACCATGCAACCTGGAAATTTATTTTATAGAAACTTTGAAAACATATATAGATTTAAAAGTGGACTTGATTGGAATAAAATGAGTTTCCTTGCTCAACTTATCCACCACTACCATGATTGCATTGTGTTTATTAGTTGTTCTTGGTCAAAATCATATGATGAAGTCTATGGAGATAAACTCCCACTTCCATTCTAGAATTTGCAATGGTTGTGATCGAGATTATTTTCAGCACGAAATGAGAGAGAAAATATAATAAATAAATGTATAGAGATATCTCATATATCCAATAATATAACATAAATATATCATAGATGCAACCATAAATACAGAGATACAGTAAATACACAATTTCTATTAATGAGCGAAATGTACAAAACTGTAGAAATACAGAATGAAAGACTCGCTAGAATGGTGGCATCTTATCTCTGAGAAGAGATGTGATGGCTACTCACATTCGAAAAAACATGGTTACAATGAGGCTCTAAAGGCCTTTTTAACATAAATAAAATCCAAAACCCTAACCTCGGCAGATGAAAATCCAATAGTTTTATGGACCCTATTTTGGGTAGTTTGGTGTATCAACTTCCCGGGGGCGTAACTTTGGCATACGATCTCTAGTTTGGGTGCACTATAGATTGTTGGAAAGGTATTTTCGAGGAGATTCATTTTGGGGGTTCAATCAAGGACTTTCTCCATCATTAAGGCTCTCGATCCAAAAAAAAATTCATTTAGGCCCTCAAAATGGCCCTGGAAGTTTAGGAACCGAAAAACTACTAAAAATAGTAAGTTGCGAGAAGATTGTTTTGAGCCAGTTGGAATAGGTGGGTGGCCACTGATATACACCTATATCAATCCTCCCTCTTTAGGAAGAAATGGTATCCATTTTGTTGAGTTCCCGGGGGAGAGGGAAAATCGTTTACTAAATCTGCATCTTGATGAGTTGCTTTCCTTGCTTGAGAAGTTGCGCTGATTAGCTTGTTGAAGGTTGTCAAGAACCCATGGTTGGAAGGGTTGGACATTTTTAACCAGTCTATATACTTGAGATGCATGTGTGTAGTAGTAATATTTATGATTTGTGCAATCTTGTCAACCTGCTTTTGCTAGATAGAATGTGCTTGGACCAAGACTGTAGTGGTTATAGTGTCCTTATGTTCACCTTTTGAACATATTGTGAAGAAGTTGAATTTTTTGGTATGAGATACTAAATTTCGAAACTATTTAGGTGGGACAGTAGTCAAAACTACCTCTGGTATCCTATAGAGATGATCCCCCGGAGTAACAATGACACTACGGGGTCTAGACTCATAAATAACATGGCACTTACACATATATGGTTGGCCCAAGAGAGAATCACAGACATCCAGTGGGGAAACATCACATAATACCTCATCATTGAAGGGATGGATGCCACATGACAATCGACACTGTTGGTTGAAACGAAGATCTCATCCTTGGAGAAACCACCTGATGTTGTATGGTTGCAGGTGTGGTGTTGTCGACAACCCCAACTGTTTGAAGATCTCTACTGAGATGAGGTTCTTCTGGCTTCTACTGTCAAAAATAAAATGAAATATGGACCCTTTAACCCACATCTGTGAATAAAAAAGGTGCTACCCCTCTTCAGGATCTATTGGTTCTTCTGTTTGAATTATTGTGGTCGTGACAATAGCAGTGGGGTCTACGTCGATGATATGTCTTCTGTCATTATTTTCTGAATCAGATTTTGAATCAGGGTTCAAATCCTTGTCTTTGATCTTGGCCACCAATGAATGTTTTGAGAGACATTCATCGGTGTTGTGCCAAGGGATTTTGCGTAAATCACACCATTTTCTAGTGTCCTTCTTTGTCTTTATGTTACCCTTCTTTTCTTGTGGATTTGAATGGTTTTCAGAAGGTTGGTTGTTAGGGCCGTCTTTACCATACTTTGGTTATTGCATATTTGTAGAACCGAACTCCCTCTTGTTTCGGTGCTTAAAGTTATGCTCGATTTTAACAACATATTGATAAGAAACACCCAGTGATGAGATGTCTAGAAAATCCATTGCATTTTGTATGTATCTATGTAGAGCCCCACAGTATTTCAGAATCAGATGTCACTCAGAGTCTTTGATACCCAACTTGGTGCACAAGGTATGGAAGGTATTATTGAACTCCGACACTGCTTGGCCCCTCTCTTGCTGTAGTGTGGTCCATATTATGTATTGGTCGTCATAGTTTCCAACAAGGTAATATTGTTCCTTTACCGCATCCAAAAAAATACCCAAGTGGGATCGACCCCATATATTCCAAACTCCTATGTGGAACTATGCTTCTAGTAAATTTCCCACCAATGTTTGACATGGGGGAGAGCATTAAGGAGTTTGAAGGTGATCTTTACCCTATCGGAGAAATTATGAACAAAGAAATAAACTTCTAGCATATTTAACTATTTTTCTAAGGCATCCACATCTATTTGTCCTTCAAATATGGGAATATAAAAATTAACTTGTACCTTGAAAGTTGAGGTACCTCCAAAGTGGCCACTTGATGAATACATGCTTGTTATTATCGACATGCATTGAAGGATGTGGGAAAAATTCTCCATCATTTCGTCCCTCTGTCACGTGAGATCTTTCTCAATCAACAGATTAATAGAATCATCTACTCTATCGTTTTTCTTTTATTACACCATGGAGGGTTTCTTGGGTGTCCAAGAGAGATTTTCCTCAATATAGACAATCTTGAGACCCAACTTGTTATACTCGAACCTCGTCGGGGACATGCACTAAAAAAATAATCAAGAGAAGCCTGTTATAATACCATTGATCTGGATTATTTTCAACTCGAAATGAGAGAGGAGATATAATAATGAAATTTATAGAGATATCTCGGATATCCAATAATATAACAGAAATATATCATAGATGCAACCATAAACACAGAGATACAGTAATACACAATTTCTATTAATGAGCGAAATCTACAAAACTATAGAAATACAGAGTGAAAGACTCACTAGAATGGTGGCAACTTATCTTTGAGAATATATGTGACAAATCCTCACATTCACAAGAATATGGTTGAAATGAGGCTCTAAAGGCCTTTTTAACATAAATAAATTCCAAAACCCTAACCTCAAAAGATGAAAAGACACCAATTTTATGGACCTCGTTTTGGGTAGTTTGGTGTATCAAATTCCTGGGGGCATAACTTTGGCATATGATATTCTTTTGGGGTGCACGATAACTCTTTGGAAAGGAATCACCGAGGATATTAATTTTGGGGGTTCAATGAGAGATATTGGCTATCATTGAGGTGTTCCCCAAAAAAGTTCATTTAGGCCCTCAAAATGGCCCTGAAAGTTTAGGAACCTAAAAATTGCTAAAAATAGTAAGTTTCTAGAAGACTGTTTTGAGCTAGTTGGAAGAGGTGGGTGGCCACTGATATCCACTTGGATCAAGTTGCAATAATCTTGCTGAGTGATTTTGTTCAACTTTAACTTATTGACACTCCATGCACTTTGCAATGTATTCTACAATTTCCTTTTTCATTATTGGACAATAATACAATTGTCTTATAGTTGGTAGCATCTTCTAATAACCAAGATGACCCACATAAGGTATCCTATGAAAATCATCCATTATGAGGTGTTTCATTTCTACTAAATCAAGTATATACAACTTGTTATTATATAGTAACAACTCATCCGTTGTGATTTGGTATCACTCATACTTCTTCCTTTTCTGATCTTGCTGCAAGCTTTCTTTTACCATATTAAAATTCTCATCTCTTTGCAAGAGAATTCTGATTATATTGTTATTGTCAGATTCACACATGCTTTCTTATGCTAAATGCATTGTCTGCATAATTTGGTGGAGTGCATCTGCCACTCGATTTTCTTTCCCTTTTATATGCTTGATCTCAAAGTCAAACTCATTGATTAGCTCCATCCACCTAACGTGTCTGTAATTCAATCACAGTTGATCAAACAGATACTTCAGTCCATAGTTATCTATCATTAAGACAAACTTCCAAGTAGGTAGTGTCTCCACATATTTAACACATGCACAATGGTTGCAAGTTCCAAGTCATGGGTGGCATATGATTGTTCATGCTCTATTAATTTCCTAAATTCATAACAAATCACATGTCCCTCTTTCATAAGGACTCCACCAAGTCCTTCCTTCCAATAATCAGTACATAATAAGAAATATTTTTAGGATCTATGATCTTCAAGACATGGGAATTGGTCAAGAGGTGTTTCAATTGCTGAAAGCTGGTCTCACACTCTACCAACCATACAAACTTCATTCATTTTCTCTGCAATGAGGTAATGGGATGACCAATCTTGGAAAATATTTTGATAAACCTCCTATAATATCGAGATAATCCCATGAATAACCTTACCTCATATACATTTTGAAGGGCTGGACAATCCATGATTGCCTTAATCTTCTAGGGATCCACAACCACTCCCTCTTATGAAATTGTATGACCAAAATACTCGATATCCCTTTGGAATAAGTCACATTTTATATATTTGGTGTATAGTTGGTGATATCTTAGAACCTGTAGCACCAACCTAAGATCATCCTCATGCTCTTCCTTGGTCCTGTAATATACTAGAATATCATCAACAACCACAATGACAAACTTGTCCAAATACTTATTGAGAATGTTGTTCATCAAATACATAAAGGTGGTTGGTGTGTTGGTAAATCCAAAAGGCACCACCTCAAATTCATAGTGTCCATACCTTTTTCTAAAATATGTCTTTTGTATGTATTCATCCTTAATCCTAACTCGGTGATATTTCAATCTCAATTAAATTTTATAAAATACTGTGGTTCCTTTGAGCTGATAAAAAAGATCAGAAATCCTAGGAAATGGGTACTTGTTCTTGATGTTCATCTTTTTCAACTTCTGGTAGTCAATACACAACCATAGGGTACCATCCTTTTTCTTCACAAATATCACTAGTGATCCCCATGGGGACACACTCGGCTTGATATACCCTTTATCCATCATTTTTTTAACTACACCTTTAACTCTACCAACTTTGGTGTACTCATTTTGTAGGGTAATTTATATGTCGATACTACTATTGGTGCAAGGTCTATGGAAAAATTGAGATCTCGCTTAGGAGGAAGTTTGAATACCTCCTCTAGGAACACATATTTAAATCCCCATAGTATTGGGTGATCCTCAATCTTCAACTCATTATTCTTTGTTGCATTAAGTACTTGTATTGCATACAAGGGACACCCCTTTCAACTGAACTTGTTGAGTTGTAGTGTTGATATTTTCCTCACCAACATAATATTTTTAATGCCTTGCAACACCCTGTGTTTCCTTCACTATATTCACATTCCAAGGTCTTGTCATGGAAGTTCAATTTTTCCTTATGGGAAGCCAACCAGTCCATGCCTATCAATACATCATATGATTGCAAAGGTAGGATATCCAAGGATTCTTGTGTGTGTATTCCACTTATTTCAAATGGGAATGCTTCAATCACTTATGTTACCTTTCTCTTAGTTCCCATGGTTAGTTGAACTAACCATGATTTCACATGATTTTTCCTCTGTAAATCACATGCTTCAGCAACTTGGGGAGAAACATAGCTAAGGTTAGAAACAAGCTCAATCAAAATAGATATGGGTTGATTGGTAATTATACCTTCCATCCTCACCATAGAAGCTTGGTGGTCTGTACATTTCTAATTCTCAACACCTACATAGATTCTTGAAACATTCATGACCACATCATTAATAGTAGTAGCATCCTAAACATGGTAAACCCTTTTACTATCATGCTTTTTTTGAGGGAAATCTCTCAACATATGTTCTTCTCCACAACCCCAACATTGTAGAGGTCCTTTCCTTTTATCCTCTACTTTATCCCTTACTTTCTTTGTTGGCATGTTTCCCCTTTGATATGGATAATTCTCCCGGTACATACTTCTAGTCGAATGACCGAGCTGAGTACCTCTTTTTGATTTTTTATATCAAGATGGTTTAAATCCCTTCCTCTGAAATCCAGGCTTATATTTCCTCTTCCAATCCTTAAGAGGATATTTCCTATGCTTGGATTTGTCACAAAATCACTTGGCCTTTCTAATGGTGTCTTCCAAAGTCTTATCAAACTCAATCCTATCCTGGTAGGACTTTGGTAATCCAATGAAGAAGCATTGTCTACTTTCTTTCTCATCCTTGAGGTCAGGAACATAACTCAACAACTCCAAGAAACTCTTGTCATATGCATCCATGATAAGTTGTCCTAAATTATGTTTGTGGAACTCCTTAATCTTACCATCATAGTACTTCTATGATGAATATCCTTCCTGCAATATTTCTCAAAGTGCTTCTAGGTCATATTACTTTCCTTTAATATATTAACTTCCTTGAGGTATTTCCACCATATGGAAACTTCTCCATTCAAATTGAAAATGGCTATATTTTCCTTTCTATTGTCTGAGTAATTATGCATTCAAAAATACTTCCTTAATCCCAACAACCAAGCCTTGACCTCTTATCCTTTCTTGATTTCCCCATCAAAAGTAGGTGACTTTTCCTTATTGAATTCTTATGTTAGAGAAATATGTGAGTGCCTTTTATTATTCTTGGGAACACTTGACCCAATGTCACTATTGAACATTTTTTTTGTAGTGGTATTTTCACTAAATAACTCTGTGGAAGTGTCTCTACTAACTCTGCTTCTATTATAATCCTTGTGCCTTTTCCTGGATAAGATCCTCCCCACATTACTATGAGTTATCCCATGCTTTTAGATACCTAATGGGCTCTATATCTTCTCAGACTGTTATATTCCTTCATTGCTAGTATCTAGAACTTGTCTCAAATTCTTTTGAATCACAAATAGACTCTGTAATAATACTATGTTTAATTATGCTTTCTTAGCTTGAGCTCTCATGAGCCTTTCATTATCTACTTTCAATATCCTTACGGTGGCTACCAAATTTGGAGGGGTTTCTCAAGCCTTCCTTCCATTAGATTCTTCATCTCGAAAATGTGAGGTTTCCTCCATACTGTGTGACAAACTTTTCAATCATTTCCTAACTGAATTAGTAAGAAACTGAAGAGTTGTGCATGTAATTATCAATCCAAGTTTGTATTGAACTTACGAACTGTCATGCACTATATATGAAAGTATAATGTTGTAATTTCCAATGAGTTGTAGTACTTTCAATTGATTGTCACAAGGTAATATATCAAAATGCTCTAGCAAGTCACCAAATTATACCAAATCCACACTTTGCAAGAATAGAAACACACTTTTGTGGGAAATTAAATGTCACACTTTGCGAGAAAGTAATCACTCTTATAGGAAAGTAAATCACGTTTGCAGGAAAAGTAAATCACAGTTACAGGAAAGTAAAGATCACACTTGGAGGAAAGTAAATCACACTTGCAGGAAAGTAAATCACACTGACAGGAAAAGTAAAGGTGACTTATTCAAGTATTTAAGATGACCTTTATAATTGTGATATATGTGTTATATAGCTCATGTGCTCGATATTTAGGGATCAAAACACATTGTTCTTGTAAACAAAAGAAATAAACTATATCGATTTTCAAACCACACAATTGTTAATTAGAAAGATAAATGTTGTGATGTAGAGTTGCATCATCAAGGGTTATAGAAGCTAGAGTTACATCAGTCAGAGCTACATCAATCGGATTTGCATAAATAGGAGTTGCAATGACATGAGTCACAACAACACAAGTTACAACAATAGTGAGTTGTAGCAACCAGAATTGCAACAAGGTAAATATACAACAAAGTTAAATAGAGGAATTGTTGGAAATAAATGAAAATGAATAAGAGATGATACAACTACACATTACACAATTAAAATAAAATGTTTTTCAACGACAACATGGGATGGTGACATGTTTGTAGAGGAACTGTTGGAAATAAATGAAAATATGGAAAAGACATTACAACTATTCACTCATGGATCATAAAACAATACCCTGCAATGTTAAGACTGATTTATAACAATATAGAGCTACAGTAATGGAGAACACTAGATTTGCAACAATATGTTAATAAAGGAATTTTTGGAAATAAATGAAAAGATGTAAATGATGCTATGACTACTTCTACAAAGTATAGAAAATACAAACAGTACCGAGCTAAGGAGGGGGCCTAACTCTTTAAATGAAGTATCATTATAAGAATGAGTTAGGTGATTAAATTCTCAACACACATGTTATCAAGAAACAAATGCACGGTTTTCCTCTTACCCTTCGCACCCATCCCCATGGTCTTTTACCCCCTACCCTCGCATTCGTGTGTGGGTCATATCACCACAGTCGTGCATATAGTGAATGACTGTAGAAATTAAACCTTCACACAAGTGCATGGAATTCCACCAGTTTCCCACACAAACCCTCCTACCCACCCAAACAAATTCTTGTACAACCCTTCGTACAGCCCCCATTCCCACCCAAACAAAACCTAAACTATGCAAGAGGTTCTAACATATTACCTGGCTCACTCTCACGTTGAAAATGAGTCCTCACACCCTTATGCCACTCTGAAACATGCATAAATAAACTCTCATACATCAACTCACACAAGTACAAATGAGGAAGTATTATGGGCCCCACACCCATATATACACCCCTTTTTCAATCTTTAACTCTCTCATTCAAAAGATTAGGATCTCCATTTCTCACACCATTTTCAGAACCAAGATTTTGATTCTGTCATCTACACATCAACATCCTTTGTTCTCAATTTTAACATACAACCCCGGGGACCCCTTTTGGCTCCCTAGAGTCAGGTACACATGTTCCTTGTTCATTAATCATCAAATAATTGTCATATGTTTTTTTTCATCATATATTTTTCACATCGGGTATTTGGTTTTTTTATGTACAGGTACTCGTCATGTGCATCACTCATCACTTCAGTCTTGGACACCTTACGACCCCTTCAGGTATATGTTCAAAACTGGCATGCACTCATGCCCACTGCAAACACCTTCATATCCAACTCCTACCCCTCGACATTTACCCTTCGGATCCCCACTCCCAGCTCTGCGGTACCATCACCTCCATTGCATTCAGGTACCGTCATCTAGTAGCATTCTAACCTCCATGATTTGTCCAACATATATTACCCCTTGGCATATCGACACTCATGTTGTTCACTCCATTAGGATTGGGAGTCCTGGTAGTGTTACACCCCAGAGTAAGAACCTCGTACTCCTTCCTCATCATCATGTTAACCAACCCATTGTGGACTTCCACATAATTTTTTTGGTTATATTAAATGCACCTCTACATTATCATTATCCCTCCATATCATCCAAAATCAATTTCTCATCCTCAATATTACCCTTCATTCACCAACCCGGTACTGAAACTCATCAATGGGGCCCCCACCCTTCATCAGTTACATTCCCATAATTTCGCCTCACAATGCCAAGCCATACTACAATGGGACACACTTTTATGTGCATCTACTTTCATCCCAATCAGTCTTTATTTATTTGGTAATTGTATAAAGCACCTTTTAAATTCTAGCAAGTAGAGAATATTTTTTATATCACCCCTGATGGCATATTTTTCCATGGCACACAACAACCCATGTTGTCCTTGGTTGGGGAATTCTCCTTTCCTCTTTGTAAAGATATCCACATCATAGCCCAAATACTAACTATCATTGACACACCTATCTCCCAAATTTGTATTTTGACCTATCATCCACCCCTTTGCACTCTCACTCATTCGACACAGTTACCACAATATCTGGTCATCCCCCTTACAATAGATTGCATTTACAATTTCTTCCATCATTCCACTTTCCCCAGCCAAGGGCCACCCTTGAGTCCCATACATATTTACTATCGTTCATGTCACCATTTCATCCATCCCCTCCTCCATTCATCCTCGGATACCCTTTTGATCAACTCGATGTCGAGAATCCATTTGCTTCTTACAGTCATGCCCCTTCCCTATCGATGTCAACATATATTTCTAGGAAGGTCGTAGTATATTGTCTCTTAGTCCCTTATCACTGAGTATTCTCAGAAGAAACAAAAAGAGTCATCATTTCTTTCTAATTTCGCTTACCCCTATAACATTTTACCTCAACAAATTTTCATGTGACGGTGGGTCTTACTATGCGATCATTGCAGTTTTAAGTAATTTCCAAAGACCTATGAACTTATTAGGCCATCAATGCCTCTTAGTTATCCATACCTCTATTCAGATATTTTTCAATAATCAAAATCATTAGTTTCCATTATTTGACGCCCCTAAGAGCATTGCAAACATCTACTTCAACAACAATATTCGGTTTCCATCATTCCATTTATGGTTTCATGACCCAAGCATGGGGCATGTCTGCCTTGTTCTATTGGCATGTTTTACAGGTAGCATATGATTTTCATTGATGGCAAGTACATCAACGATGATGGCTTGAGTACAAGAAGAATGTAACAAATGAGCACCAAAAGTATTTTGGGAAGACGCTGCAGAGAAACATCGATAAGATCATAAGAGATAGTGCAAAGGATGGTTGGCATGATTTACAGGCAGTATGTGCTTTTCATTGATGGCAAGATCAGAGTATGCAATGAAATCAAAACAAGGACAAAGTAAGCTCAGGAGGAATTAGCACAGAGTCAAACACAATGCCTAAGCTCAGGAGGAGAAGCATAAGTGATCGTTGGATCCCATTTAAATTCCCGAAAGAAGGAGGACCGTTAGATCAGATTGTAGACAAGAAGAATGCACAGAAGAGAAGGACAAATCTCAGGCATCATATCTGAGCATAAGTTCCAACCATTGTTTGTTGTTTGGAAAAACACCCTACGGACTAGCAAACTAGGGTCAGACTTGCATGCAGATTTTGACCGAATAGAAACTACTTTTTTACCTACAACCCAATATTTAAACCCCCTTTTTCACAGTAAATGCATGGAAAAGGACCACCAACCTTATTATCGGCATTCGATGTAGATCCTCCGTTGCGCTTTGATTACTTTCTTGCGTTGCTCCTTCCACATATGACCTGCACTCAATACAAACAACAACGATGCATGCATGCTACTTCTATACTCAAGGGTTAGAAATCAAGCATCAATTAATCAAACCATAGAAAATTCATGCATTGGGATGGGAAAAGTATTATTTTTATTACTGAAAGTGAATCAACTTACAAAAAATATGAGACCGACCACCGCTCCTTGAACCTGATCCTGGGCTCCTCTTCTTCTGTCCTTCCACTGCTTTGTGTTAAATCTCCTTTGGCATGAGGAAAGGCTAAAGGGTTGGGACATTGGATTACGTAAATGGGTAGAGTTTCTTTACTATATTTTTCCCTCCTCCAAATGGTACCCCTACCCCTTCTTTTATAGGCTAGAAGGAGCTAGGGTTTTGGACGAACCCTCGGCCATGCATGGCCGAGAGTTTCAGTTAACTGACCCATAGATTTTTGTTCTGTTGGAAACTTTCATTTTTTCGTGCTTTGTTAGGTACACGTGGGCTATTTTGAGTCAGCTAGCGTGCACACACGTGCAGTAATGGGTTAGGGCACGTGGGCCTTGACACAAGAGGATTTTCAAATAGTTGTTCAACAGAGTTTTGGAAAAGAAGGGATATGAGTTGGCCTGATGCCAGGTAAGCGTGCGTGGTGCAATTTAGGGTTATAACAGATGCCCCATAATGTGTGAGGTCAAAAGAGCATCTGATGGCTGAAATACATTACAAATATTTATTGATGTTCCAAACGATTGAGCCCAAGGATCAGGAACCATGAGGTGTCGTCTGCAAAATAACAAATGTATCACCGAGGCGGGCATACCCATGCTCGAGATAAAATAGAACCATGGCTACCAGTCAAATACACTGTAGATCCATGTCAAATAACTATAAAGAGTAGCCGTGAACAATACACAGCGGAGCTACATCTCGAAATCAGAAAGATATACATATAGAGTATCCATCTTCCAGAAGTTGATTCGGCCTGATGGCAGGACTTCAGAGCTCGAGCAACAACTTCAAAATATTCTAAAACTCGGGTAGGAGTGTAATATGAGTGTATGACTGCACTACCCAGAGGTATTCGACGGCTCATCGGTTATGGACTTGATAATCTTGATGATCGGACTGAAGGCTTCAATGATTTCGAACAAGGAATTGATTGGACGTTCAGGATGGTTGGGTATGCGGACAAGAGAGATATTGCAGAGGGGCCGACTCAGGCTTAGTGACAAACTTCCCTTGGACAATTACACGACA
Source organism: Picea engelmannii (assembly GCA_009831015.1). NCBI lineage: Eukaryota > Viridiplantae > Streptophyta > Pinopsida > Pinales > Pinaceae > Picea > Picea engelmannii. The sequence continues at coordinate 309,160 of ML776575.1, read as the reverse complement.
AGTGATAAGACTTAGGCAACATATATGTTAATCATAAGTCTACGAAGCAGGAGACAACGCAAACTCTCCATATGTTTGGAAGAATAACCAAACGGTGGAGGACACAACTCTATATAGCGAGAAAAGCTTCCTAAGGTCGTACTACATCCCATAGTCTGATGATCAAACGAACAGATGTGATTTATCCAAGGTTGACTCATTATGCTACCAATAAAAAAAATACTTTTCCCATCCTCTTTTAGGGGTATATTTGATTTTTTTGTTCTTTTCGATAATTTTGGAAAAATAATAAAGGAATATTACGTTACAATGGAGGAATGAGTATTGCAAACATACAAGATCAAGGCACAAGGACAAGACTGATGTTCTGGTAAAATGATACTCGAGGAAAATCCTCCGGCGGCCAAAGGTGTTAAGACGCAGAAGCAAACTATCACAAGGCTGGTGGATAAGGTATGCAAATGCGGTTGATAGAACACACAATGGTAACGTCCTTCGATGTAAGTTTAGCGAGCCTAGAGAAGGTAAGCTCGGTGGTTTTTCATATTTAGAGAGTCTGAAAAAGAATAAAAGGAGACTCTGTTGGGGTACCTTTTTGGACAATAGTCTAGTCAGTTTGAAAAAGGGATAAACTAGCACCGATTAGACGTCAATTCAAAACCATTTTAACGAGTGTGACAAGGACAAGATCACTCGGCTATTTTTTCACTTTTAAGGAGTCTGAAAAAATCTTAACTATGGACTCTGTCAGGAATATTCTTTTGGACCAATTTAATGAGTGTGAAAGAATAAGGTCACTTGACGGTCTTTTCAATTTTAGGGAGTCTGAAAAGAGCTTAACTATGGACTCCGTGGGGGTTTATTTTTCGTAAATTTAGTCCCTCGGGCCCGAAAAAGGAATAAAATTATACCTGAGAGTACTCTTCTAAAGAATGGGAATTCGATAGAGTATACCTTTGTTCGTAAAGTTGACCGTCCGGACCGAAAAAGGGGTAAACTACCGTCGGACTGACGTGACTTCAAATTTCAATTTAACGAGCGTGAAAGGCCACAAGATCGCTCGACAATATTTTCATGTTTAGAGGGTCTGAAAAGGGCTTAAAAGGAGACCCATTAGTTTTTGGGAGTCTTGAGGGTGAGACAAAGAGTGAAAAATACTCATGCAAATGAGGCTCAAACTCATATTCAGGAAAGACTATATGGACTCCCGAGCCTACAATGTTTTTAGAAACGACATGGACACCATAATGCAACCAGGACCTACCTAGGGCATCCATGTTCTGGTAAGCTCTACCACCAAGTTGCGACACTTCTAGAGAATATATGATGGTTCCGTGTCACAACCTGATGGAATTGATCCTATAGCAGAAGAAAAAGACAACGAGATGCAAAAGTTGGGGTGGTAACCTAACCTATATGCTCAAGTTGATTTTTGAATTTTTTTTTATGGACCGTTAATATTTTCTCAAAATTCAAAAAACATGTCCCAATACCCTATCAAATCCCTCCCATATAACTCCTGAATCACTCTAAATGGTTTTTGGTATAAAGAGACTGATAAGAGAGGCCAAAAAAGTGACAAAAAGAGGCCGAAAAGTCTATAAATAGAACTTGGCAACTCATTATCACCATTGTTGATTTGGAAATTGACTCTGGAGCCAAAAGACCCCCTTTGCCAAAAATAGTGATTCCGGGAACTACAGTGGACGAAACGAACTTCTGCTTTGACCAAGAAAGTACAAACTCCCTTATCTAGCTATTCAAAACTTCAATTTCATTGTTTAGTTTAGTTTTTGGGTGGGCGTCGACCTTAAAAAGGTTGGCCCTAGGTACACACAGGCTGTCCCTGGATAGGCCGTGTGTACACATGATTGTCACCTCTATAGCCCGCGTGTACCCCCCTTTTATGATGAAAAAGCAAACTAAAAGGAAGTATTGACCCTCCTTTACCTTGTTGTGTTGGCAGGATGTATGTCCAGTGGAGGGAAAGGGAGCATGAGGCAATCAGTGAGTTGGTTGCAACAGATCCGAATGTCGTGGCCGTGATAATGCAATGCGATTTACTCAAATTCTTTCTATGTCCATTTATGCGCACACAACCAAGGCTACTGAATGCCTTGATTGACTACTGGCACCCTAATGCAGAGGAATTTATGCTAGAGGAGAAATCACTGGTGCCCACCACCGAGGATATCTACTTTCTGACTAGCCTCTCAAGGAGAGGGGAACCAACCAACTTCTAGACTTTTCCTGCGGGGCCGAGCAAGATATCGGAATTGATAGCTAAGCATTGTGAGGCTAGGACTGACCGTGTGGGCTCCTAGGTACCCATTAGCAATATTACTAACTTATCATTGCAGACTATATTGTTACTGATTGGGCGGATTACCGGCTCAGCAGCCATGCATCAGGCTTCGCGCACATAGATGAACTGTGCCATCCAGTGCATGAATGCACAAATTTTTGAATGGAGTACCACACTGCTCGAGTGCATGAAGAGGCAATTGACAAATTTCCGACAATGAACACAGAGGAACTTCAAGTTCGGGACCATCTTGTGTTCGTTCTTTTTTGAGAGAGTTTCGAGTTTCATTCCTCGGGTTGTAGTACGAGGACATCGGGCCTCTTTCCCTGCAGTGTGTAGATGGGCAGTATTACTGTTGCGACAAGGTGGTGGAAGGACCGTTGAGTCCTTCGACAATGATTTCTTTGCTTTGCTTCACGAAAGATCCCTGTGATTGAGGACTACCCGTATGCAGGGATAGATTTCTCTAAAGATCCTGAGATACCCGTGCCTCCTGGTGAGGAGCAAGGGGAGATGGGTAAGTCTCCACCTTTGTAGTTTTTTGTTTTCATATGTAATTTTTATGTCTCTTTATTATATATATATATCATTTTTTGGTATGCCAGAGTATTTGACGGGTAAACGTTTGTTGCATGTAGATGTGGGACCCGTGCGACCTGCCGATTATGCACGGAACAGGCGTCGTCCACGGCCAGAAGTTGCGGCTGCCGCCGCTGGGGGAGAAGTAGTAGCAGGGAACCTCCCAGCTGGAGAGGCCGAGAGGGTCCTTAGACGAGTTGAGTGGAACTTCACTACGCTCACTCGCACAGTCTCGATGGCAGAGATAGAGGACCTGCCACCATCCATGCAACCTCATGTTGTGGGGGCACCTCAGACATGGGTCTGATTTTTTAGACGCTTATCCTGTGCTGTGGATGATTATAACAGGGCCCATAGGCCCTGAAGAGACTTAGACTTTTTATGTGCCACGAGCACCTACTTGTATATATTTTTTGAGGGCATAAGCCCGATGACTTATTACTATTCCCATTTTTGAGGCACTTGCGTCCATGTATGTACTCTGGGTATTTTATGATGTTTATATATGGTTTTTATATTTTTGTGTCTTATGGATTCTGTGTGAAAAAATGTATTTACATGTTTATGTCCATGTCCTTTTTATATGTGGGCAAGATGCCAATCTAAAATTTGATTAGCTAGAGTATCTGCAATTTGGTTTAATCTCCTAGGAACATGAAAATATGTAATATAATCAAAGTTTCGTTCTAAGAGACGTACCCTAAGGAATCGTCAGTGTAAAGTTGGATCATGAACCTGGTATACTCTGTTTAGATGCAACACAAACAGTTGAGCGTCGAGATAGACCCGGAGATGAGAGATACCCAATGACAAGGCGTCACGAAGAAACTCAATAACTGCACTATACTCGGTGACATTATTTGTGGTGTCACCTAAGCATATACCTCTGGAAGATAACAACTGACCCTGAGGTGTAAAGATTACCCAAGCTGCGGAGGCAAGCCTCCGCATGTGTCGACTAGCACCGTCTGCATACCTAACGAACACCTCGGACTCACTTGACATCTGCCATATTGACGAAAGATAACATCAATGACACGTCCATAACACTTTAAAAGAAACTTAAAAAGTAATAGTACAAAGACTATACATATGTTACAAAATGTTACCCTCAGTGACATGTCTATGAGTAATACTTCTTGAGGTAGAGCCCATCTCTAGGCTACGCCAAAGCATTCCCTTCAAAATCAACCAAACGATAAGCGCCCTTTTTTAATACCTCTTTTATAATGAAGGGTCTGAACCACATGGGTTTAAACTTTCCTGCCCCCAGGGGGTCCTTGTCTTGGTCGTAGACCAGGACAAGGTCGCCTTAAGAGAAAATCTGAGGATGAACGGACCTATCATATTGACACTTGACCTTATGTTTGTGAGCCTCGTTGGCCAGGGCCGCATCGTGACGCTTCTCATCGAGCTTCTCAAGGTGTACTAACTGTTCTTCAAGTGGATAAGTGTCTGGCAATAACTGTACTGCCAATTTTAGAGATGGGATTTGACATTCGAGTGGCAAGACTGCCTCCAGCCCGTAAACGAGTTGAAAAGGTGAGAAACCGGTTGCAGTCTTAACAAATGTTTGATAAGCCCATAATGTCGAGTATAACATCAAATGCCAATTTGACTTGGCTGAGTTGATAGTTCGTTGTAGAATAGTCTTAAGAGTTTTGTTTACAGCTTCCACCTGCCCATTGGCTTGGGGGTAGTAAGGTGATGAATGTTCCTTCCGTAACCCAAACTTCAATGTTAATTCGATCATCATTTAGTTATGAAAGTGACTACCATGGTCAGTGACAATCTCTCTCAGGACGCTGAAGCTTGCTATGATCTGGTTGAATAAGAAGAGAGTTGCAGTCTCTCCATCATCTTTAAACGTTGGCATAGCTTCGACCCACTTAGTGAAGTAGTCGACAACTACGATGATATAGTGATGCCCCCTTTCTGACGGGGGGTTACATGTAGTGTAATCAATCCCCCACTTAGTGAAGGGACCAATTGTGATGACATGAAACATAGGAGTGGGATGTGCCCTCATCTTCCGAGAGAAGATTTGGCACGGATGGCACTTCTTGACTGATTCAATACAATCTTTGATAAGTGTCAGCCAGAAGTAACCTTCTTGTAGAATCTTTTGGGCTGTTTCCAACCCAGATAAATTACTGCCACAAGCTCCAGTATGGCAATCGTTGAGCACTATGATGGCCTCCTCATGAATGAGACATCGACGCAAGATGCAGTCTACACCTCTCCGATACAACGTATCATCGAGTATGAGATCATTCTTAGCTTGATGGCGTATCCGCTGACGCTCGTCACGAGAAGCAGAGGTGGGGCACTTCAAAGTTTGGAGATAGATAAGTATATCTCCGTACCAGGGGTCTGAATATGCAATCAAAAACATATCCCCCCGGATAGGCGATTCCTCAGGCATAACATCACCTAACTCAACCAGAAGTTCCAAAATAAGCTCTGCGAAGACCAATGACTTCTTGGACTTTGCTGAAACGAAGTCTAAGTCAAATTATTGGAGGATGACTATCCATCTACTGATTTTTCTGCCTATAAATCGTCATGTCAACATGTACCGGAATGGATTCACGACAACAATGACGGTGGTCTTGCGAAACATAACATAGTGATGGAACCGTTGAACAGGATGAAATGCTGCCAATGCAAGTTTTTCGATATGAGAATAATTGAGTTCCAGTCCTACGAGGCCTCAGCTCAGGTAATAGATCACGTATTCTAAAAATGAATCGTCTTCCTAAACTAAAATCATGCCTATGGTTGACTCTGCAGCAGCTAGATATAATAAGAAATATTTTTTATAGTTAGGTGGCCGTAGCAGAGGTACGGTTGTGAGGGCATGTTTTAATGCATCGAAAGAGCGTTGAGCGGCTTTGTCCCAGAAAAAAGGAACGTCTTTCTTTAGTAAATGCATAAATCCCTTGGTGATTTCGACATAGTTGGTGATGAAGCGTCGTAAGAAGTTCTCCTTTCCTTGTCGACTCTGAAGTTGTAAGATTGTGCGTGGGGGGGGAAACTGGATTATTGCCTCCACCTTAAGAGGATCGACCATGATCCCTATTGTTGATACGATGAAACCTAACAAACGTCTTGACATTACGCAGAAGTTGCACTTGTTTGGATTCAAGCGAATCCTGAAGTAGCGACAGTGTTCGAAGATTAGTCTAAGGTGCGTGGGATGATCCGTTCGCTTGCGAGAGCGTGATGCTAAATCATCTAGATAGGTCTCAACTATATGCTTGAGGTCATGAAATGCAAAAGACATGGCCCGCTGGAATGTGGCTCCAGCATTTTTAAGGCCAAAAGGCATCTTACGATATGCGAATGTACCCCACGCACAAATGAATGCCATTTTGTGTTGGTCTTCAGGTTTGATTTGGATTTGATTATATTCCGAAAAACCATCCATGAACGAAAAGGCTTCACAACCGACACATTCATCAATGATCTGGTCAATGAATGGTGTTGTAAAATTATCTTTGGGACATGCCTTGTTCAAATCACGGAAATTGGTACATACATGAATTGTACCTTGTTTTTTATTGACCGGCACGGGGTTTGACACCCATTGAGTCAAATGAATAGGATAAATGAAACCTGCCTTTAGCAATTTCTCAACCTCAATATTGATGGTTGTTGCTTTCTTAGGATTGACTGGATGAAGTTTTTGTCGAATAGGCTTGGCATCAAGATACATTGTGATTTCATGTTCAACTATTTTCGGATCGATACCTGGCATTTCCTCATAAGACCAGGCAAAAATGTCACGAAATTCTTTGAAACGATCCTTGTAAATTTGAATCTCTTCGGGGGAGAAATACACTCCAACGAAGACATTCTCCACGATGACAGGGTTTCGAGAGATGTTGATGGGTATAGTTTCAGCGATAGTCGCCATATTACCCTCAGCATAAATTTCCTGTGTAGCTAAGAGATTAATAAGACATCGTTGATCTCCCATCATGGTAACGGTGAATTCTCATGCTTTGATTCGGCTTAACTCTGGGAGGAAATATGATATTTGATGAAGATCTTCCCAAGGTTTGTCTAGACTAGTCATTGCTTCGATTACTGCTTCGTCAGAAGGAAAGACTAAGTCTAACGAATCAACATTAGCGAGAGAACCCTGAGCCCAAATAGGCTCTAGAAGTGGATCTAACTCTTGTGCAGGAGTCAGATCAGGGTTAGATGAATCTTGCTGGACTAAAGAGTACGCTACCTCAGCGACAAACAAGGGCATGGACATACCGGGGTGACCTGTCTCATCCATCATGGCTGATGGGGAAGGAAGAATCCAAGGATCCTCAAAGTAAGTCGTGCGGAACAACGAAACTTGAAAAATCTCAACCTTATGGTGATTAGATATAAATTTGACATCGTCATGAGGAGGTGGGTAATCGAAGGTACCCATCAAGGATGGGAACAAACCAACTCCTACATTAACAACACCTGGTTGAGGATTATCAATCATGGGGACCGTGGATGCCCCCAAAGCTGGGTCAGGTCTGGAGAAAGACAGTTGATCGATGATCACTATCCGACCCTCTTGTGGAAACAACAAGACTCAGAAAAATGTAGCAACCATAGCTTGCATAGCATAAGTCCAACTCCGTCCTAACAAGAGGTTATAGTCGAGGGGAGCATCGACTACCTCTACTTCGACACACACAGTTTTCCCTCCTAACTGCACAGGGAAAGAAGGAACGATGCCATGTGGTTGGAAAGAATGACCGTCGAAAGCAGTGAGGAGAGTAGGTGATGGAGACAAAGTGGGCTAGCCAATGGCCTTCCAACATGCTAACGACATAACGCATGTTGAGGCACCCTCGTTGACCACCGTGCAAAAGATATTCCATGTAAACGTTTTCGTGGGATGAGCCACTACTATCTGAAACGCTACATGGTAAGGCAGATGAGGTTTTAAGTCGATTGTATCTAACATGATGGTACCCAGATTACAAGTCTCAGTAGAGCCAAAGTCGGTTGTATCTAACATGATGTCTTTCCTCTGAGCAGGGCAGCTTTGGAGGACCTCCAAAGCAGACATCGCACAAGGGGTTTGTGATAAATCCTCCACCACAGAGTAATTATGGGCGGCCCTTGCATTTGGGTTATGAGAAGATTTTTTAAATGCACCCTTTGGAATGCGTGTCATTGTTTCTCCCAACGTCTTCTCGATCTGTAGATGAAGAGATGCGAGATCAGCTTCTTTACCCTTCTCAAAAGCTCTTGGTTTACTATAGTCGTGCGCTCTAGTCGTTATGAAAGCATCACCCCTAACCATATATATGTTCACAGATGAGGGATTGTTTGGAAGAGGGAAGGTTTCTTGGCTGCCCCCTTTCATGCTTATAGAGCCTTGAGTTAAATTTTTCCCATGTTGAAAAGGATTAGTCAACACTGCCTGTTGTTGCTGTGTGACAAACTTTTGGGCCTCTAGAAGTCGAGGAAAAAGATGGGTCAGGTGGTCTTCCGCACACAGGTTGCACGGATACCTCACCTTCCATTTTTACATGGTGTCCCCGCCAGCATTATCAATGGGTTTTTTATCCCCCTTACCCTTCTTTCATTGCTTTTTCTTCCCTTCTAGCTATTGGGTGGCCTTTGGGTTAGTCGACTGCATGGAGTGTACTTCCGACGTTTGGGTAGGGGGAGCAGCCGAAGCAGTAGTTTGGCTGGCCGTTGTGTGTTGTATGGATAACTGTTGCAACTGTTTTGTCAATTTCTCAGCGAGCTTGGTTTGTGTTGAACCAACAATCCATCGGCATGTGGTCCAACTCTCTTTCTAGTTTTATCTAGTATCGAATGTGGCGCATCTGGAAAGATGTTTTATAATAAACCAGACTGAGAATAAATAAGCTCAAACTATTGAGCCCTCATGATGGCATATTCTTCGGAGAAAACTCCGGAAGTCACGACGTCTTTGGATAACTATGGGACCAAAGACCTAAGGAACCACTCAAGCAGGAATGTTGGTGGGACTGGTACTTTGATTAGACTCTTTCGACGTCTCCACTCTCAGATATGATCAGAGATATGGTCCGTCGTTGTCTGTTCAAAATTGGTGAGCAGCTCTGTGCCAACGTCGTATCTCACAGGTAACTGGAAATGGTTAAGGAAGGCCATCGCCAGTTCACCAAAAGAAGAGTATCTTGAGCGATCGAGCTCGATGTACCATTTCGTGGCACTCTCGATAAGAGTACATTGAAACAATCGCAACTATACAGAGTCATATTTCAATGAGTTAGATGAACACCAAAGATGGAAGGTAGTCACATGATCAACTGGATCTTCATTAGGCTTGGCCTCGAAATTTGGAATGTCCGAAGGCAACTTCGTTGGCATAGGAGGCCAACGTGGATCGTGACAAATAGGATCGTTTAACAACCTTGTCAAATATGGCAAGTGTAAAGTCGCCAGGAATGGTAGTTTGGGTTGTTGCTGATAACCTGGGAAAAAGGGTCCTGGAGTTTGACTGGCACCAGGTTGCCAAGAAAAGTTTGGCTACTGGCCCAGATTCTGGTAGAAACCATGGCCCTGACCAGCGTAAGGATGTTTCATCTATGGAGACATCATCAGATGATTTCCCATAAAGGACATAGAGTGTTGGGCATGCATTGTGTTCGAAGGACTTTGGGAAGGATTACCCCATGTCGGTCGTGATGGGAGAGGCATAGTAGTCTGTCCAGGGTTCCATTGACTGTGGAAAGAATTACCCCAGAATGACATTCCAGAGGAGGGAACGGATCCTTGTCCTGACTTCCAAGGTCCTGCTATATGTTTCCCCTACGCAGGAATAATACCCTACATAGGAGTGGATTGTCCAAAAATTGGATTGCCCCCAAATGGGAAAGCGGTTGATGAGAAAGTGTTGTTACCAAATGTCCCATTCCAAGAAAATGGTGTCAAACCTACCGACATACTGTGCGCAGGTGTTCCTTGACTCCCTGCTCCAAATAAACTAGTGTGTGTAGGCTGCCCGACGGACTGCTAATGCGGACCACCAAGCGAAGGGGACGAAGGAGGGATATGACCTCTTGCGTAAGGAAAAGCATTAAAAGGGATAGGAGTTCCCCCAAGTTGACCATGCAGAGGAGCGTTAGAGCTCCCTGCCCCCAGACCCAAAGTCTGTAAAGTGGAGTAGGTTAGTGCAGGACTTGTACTCGAACTAGGCATACTATATGAGAACGGAGGGCCTGTCGCACTAGGTGTGAAGGGGGTTGTTGCCGCCGCCATAGACAGGTTCAGTCCACTGTGCAACATAGTTGTGACCGAGACCATGGTAGCTTGGACTGACGATGGTAAGTTAGGAGATGATTCTCCTGTGGTAGCAACTGTGGTGGGAATTGAAGAATTCCTAGAAGAAGTAACAACGTTTGTTTCCATAGCTGTGTGAGGCACTGTCTGGCGTTCGTGAAATTGGATTGGTACAGTAAAAGGTGCCCAGATATCAGTGGTTGGGGTTTCAACTGAGCCAAGATTGGCGGTTGATTCCTCCGGGAGTTTTTCAGGCACAAAGGTTTGTAACCCGGTCGCTTCGAAAGACCCTTGTTGGTCTAGCTTCGGCCTTAATGGTGGCGGGGGTGGCTCTAGTGTAACCGGCGGCAGGCCAAGAAGCCTTCGTGACCGGCGGAGCTCGGGATCCTCCACTGTGTGAGAAGATCCAAGACACGCTAAGGTATTATAAACGTTCAAAAGTAACACACACTAAAAAGAATCCCATAAGAGATAAGTCAAGCAATTACTAAACTATTTGGAAGAACAGTTACAACAACCAACACTGGAGAAACTTACCGGTGCAAGTGCAACTCGAACACGGAAGCACCCTCTGGGTATACTCTACAAAGCGTGGCCTGATGTCTGTCCTAGGTACTACGGTATACCCCCGTAGTCACCTGTGTATGTCCCTAAAAAGATTGGCAACTAGGTTGCCAGCATGCGAACTGACACCAGGCGGGTACAGTCGAAAGACAGGTAGACCACAATGAGCAGGGTATCAAGCCAAAAACCTGTCAAGGGTATCAATAGCAGATGGTCCAGAAGACAACTGAGGACCTCGAATGGATTCGAGACCCACGAAGCCCCATGGCAAATGCAAATGATAGAATCCCAAAACAAGCCCTCGATATGTGTTCTCCACTACGATTGGTCGGGGTTATCTCTGCTACCTTTCCGCATGTGACCTCGTGTTTATCCCCTGTGTTAGAGGGGGTTCCTAGATAACTTCCATGAAACTGGACTTAGACACTCCCTATCTCAGACTCTAATGTTTAGTTTTGAATGGCCTTGAAGAGTTTCCTCTCCAACCTAATCCAAGGCCCTAGTCCTGAACTAGTTTGTGAACCCTACAAATATAAAAGTCTAGTAGATTTTAAAATTAGCGTTGTTTTTATGGATTTATCTTACATCAAGGGGTATGAGGGTGAAACTGATGATGTGTAAAGACAAAAGAAAAAGTGAATGAAAAAAGATGGAAAAAAAACACTTTTACTAAATGCAAAATTTCAACAACTTTTCATAAAGAAAGATTTCTTTTTGTTTTTTTAATTTTTCTAAGATTTTATACAGCAAACTCAAAGGGATTTCGCTCGACTACGAGCTACTTATGATCTAAGTGCACTGCAAAAAACTTACGAAACAAAATACTTTTCCCTAGCTAACGATGCAGAAACACACCTTTCAACCAAAGAAGAAAATGAAAAGAGATTTTTTTTTTTTATTCAAGTGCTAGTAAAGCAACAAAGGGAAAATACCGACAAGAAAAAAACCAAGAAAAACAAATTCTGGCTAAAAGCGCAGATCACAAAGAATCAGAGTAAAGAATCACACAATGGTAATAAAAAAATAAAGACTCTCATGCTTGTCTAAAAACTATAAAAAAAAAAATTATGTTCTGTTAACTCTTAACTGAGAAAAAGCAGGCTAAGGGTAAGATGACCTAACCTACTGACTATTCAAACCTAGACTCAAACACCTGAGATGAATACTTCTTATCAAAGGAGGGGATGACTACCCCACCCTGAACAAAAAGTATTTTGTCCAAGAACGCGACTGTCACTAAAACAACACGCGTGCAAACGCGTGCTGAGCAGAGACAGAAAGTGTGTACACACGGGCTGACCTTGTACAGGCCGCGTGTATATCTAAATTCTAAGGAAAAAAATGAAAATAGGCAGTCTAGACCAGGAAGAGGCCTCTGGTATTGATAACCAGGGTCCCTTGAAGGCTTGGATGCTCTTTCTAACAGAAAAGACAAATAATGCAAGGAATAATAAGGCAAAAAAAGCAATGTGAGATAGGACTGTGAACCAGAAAGACTCAGACAGAATTCCAGAAAACCCCATGAGAATGTATAATTCTGACAGGGAAGAGGAGGACTGCCTCTAAGGTTCTCTGAACTCCTACACGCTACTGCTATCTCTACATCTAGAGTTCACACGCAGGCTGTAAGAGGATAGGGCACAGGTACATGTGTGCAGGCCTTATGCAGGCCGCGTGTACCTCTATGTGTCCTGAAAACTATAGTCAAGAAAAATTCAGGGAGAGCTGGTATGGAAAACCAAACTCCCTGCTAGCTCAGACCTTATAGAAAAATACAGGCAAAGAAAAACAAAAAACTGAATCTTTAAACTACCCAAAAACTTAAATAAATCCAGGAACCCTAAAGAGTATTCTCCCCAGTATGGTCACCAATTCTGTTGTTGGGAAAAACACCCTACGGACTAGAAAAATAGGGTCAGACTTGCATGCAGATTTTGACCGAATAGAAACTACTTTTTTACCTACAACCCAAGATTTAAACCCCCTTTTTCATAGTAAATGCATGGAAAAGGACCACCAACCTTATTATCGGCGTTCGATGTAGATCCTCCATTGCGCTTTGATTACTTGCTTGTGTTGCTCCTTCCACATATGACCTGCACTAAAGACAAACAAAAATGATGCATGCATGCTACTTCTATACTCAAGGGTTAGAAATCAAGTATAAATTAATCAAACCATAGAAAAATCATGCATTGGGATGGGAAAAGTAATCTTTTTATTACTGAAAGTGAATCAACTTACAAAAAAGCTGAGACTGACCACCGCTCCTTGAACCTGATCCTGGGCTCCTCTTATTCTGTCCTTCAACTGCTTTGCGTTAAATCTCCTTTGGCATGAGGAAAGGCTAAAGGGTTGGGACAATGGATTATGTAAATGGGCAGAGTTTCTTTGCTATATTGTTTCCTCCTCCAAATGGTACCCCTACCCCTTCTTTTATAGGCTAGAAGGAGCTAGGGTTTTGGACGAACCCTTGGCCATGCATGGCCGAGAGTTTCAGTTAACTGACCCATAGCTTTTTGTTCCATCGGAAAATTTCCTTTTTTCGTGCTTTGTTAGGTACATGCGGGCTATTGTGAGTCAGCCGGCGTGCACACGTGTGTAGTAATGGGTTAGGGCGCGTGGGCCTTGACACAAGAGGATTTTCAAAGAGTCGTTCAACAGAGTTTTGGAAAATAAGGGATATGAGTTGGCCTGATGCCAGGTAAGCATGTGTGGTGCAATTTAGGGTTATAACATCGTTGGATCAGGAAGAACCTGCACGTTCTTTAAAGTGTAAGATCGAAGCGCTGGTCCAACTCCATTTCAGAGTTTTGGCTATCGGGATTTCAGATATCGAGAGATGAAAATGTCAAGGTTCTTTACAACATGAGTCCCAAAATCACGAAATGCGAAATCCCGAAACAAGCACGTCAGCAAACCACATCAGCTAAGAACACGTGGCAGAACTAGGCAATGACAAGTGTCAAGTTGGTTCAACATTTCAAGCACATGTAAGTCATGAATCAGAGTGACACGTGGCAGTTATTTGACATGTGTCAATCCACGTGTGACGTCAGCAGGTTTACATCACTTCGAGGTCTCGTTAATCGCGACTTGGAGAGTCAAGAAACAATACCACAGGAATGTCGAAATCGCGAAATGTGAAATTGCGAAATGATCTGAGCCGTCAGATCAAGGTTTGATGTGGACCATTGATCCAACCCCATTTCAGTGTTTCAGATACCGGAAGTTGGAGTGTCAAAACACTTTGCAACAAGAATGCCGAAATCGTGATATGTGAAATCTCAATATGATCAGAGTCGTTGATTCAAGATATGATCTGGACCATCAAATCATAGGACAAGTGGAAAGCGATTGGAATTCCCCGACTTGGAGTCACAGAGCATGGTGTGGAAACTCACGAGATGCGAGATCACGATAAGACATGGATCGTCAGATCTATGGAGATTTCAACCGTCGATCAGACTCGATGAAGTTTATAAACTCACGAAATATGAAGCGCCTTTTGGAACAGCCTGTGGTCACCACCAGTGGTCACGAGAAAGGAAGGAGCTAGTTGAGACAAGCTCCATTTCGAAGTTTCAGGGATCGGGACATGGAGAGTAACGAAATATTTACCACGGGGATCCCGAAATACCAAAATGCGAATTGGAAAAATAAACACAAGATCACGTGAAGTCAATCCAACGGTGCAGGGGATTTTGGGCACGATCATAGGGCTAATGTTGCTCCTCACAGTCTAACTGCTGGAAACCATTGATGGTCTCTGCCAAAGGATTCGAAGAGACCTCTGTGTGATCACCAGAGGAGATGAAGGGTCTCTAAGCTTCTTCCAGTGAATGAAGATAATTCTTAGAGGGACTGACAAGTGGATGAGCGTTGAAGTTTGTAACTGAAGCATAAAGTATAAGCTCAACTATGCCAAAGAAGACGAAGAGTCTCGACTACTAGAGAGGCTGAGGAATCTCAGCATGATGTCCAGTGATGTTGAACGCGTGGGAAAACTGCCAGAGAAGATGAGAAGTCGTAATGATGATCAAACAGAGCACTCACTATGAAGATATCCAGAAGCATTGCACATATTGCATGCACAAGGTGCACATAAGCTATAAGTACACAACACAGAGAAGTGATGAGGTTGTTGTTGCTGAGGTGAAGTAATGCATGTGTGAGGAAGTAAAGAGGTGGTGCAGCAGCTGAAATGGAGAGGAAACAAAAGGTGCATTGAATGGGAATGGCACATAGAGCACAAAAGGCAGAAGAAATGAATGGGCAGTGGATGCATGCTGGAAGATAGTGAGGAAGACTGAGTAGCAAAATCTTGCAGAACAATGATGAGACTAGTAAGTTGTTATTGAACACTATATCACTGTAATTGGTTTCAGTATTTCATATTCATAATCTAGGGTGGAAGGGAGGTGCTAGGGAGGAGTGGTGTCCTAAAGGTTCAAGTGGGTTCTTGAACACAGGGAGTTGTAGCTTCCTTCTATTTAGTGCTAGAGAAACCAGGGAGTAGGTGCTTCCTTGTAGTTGGTGCTAGAGAAACCAGGGAGTTGTAGCTTCCTTCTAGTGGGTGTTAGAGAAAACATAGAGTTGGTGCTCTCAGCAAGTTGCAGCTTGCAAAAACAAAGGTTGTAGCCTCACAATGAGTTTGTGCTCATATGTATGATAATGTAAAGAATGTAGATAATACTTATCATATAAAGAAGAAGAGGTTTTTACCCTATATGTGTTTCCTCGAGAAATATCTGTCTCTATGTTTCTCATATATGTGACTGATGCTGAATGTGTCATTGTTTATATCCCTGCATTATTGTGATTATCATTGAGTGCCTTGTAAAGGTTTTTTAAAAGAAGCATAATTGTTTAAGCACGGTAACAACTGATTCACCCCCTCTCTCAGTTGTCCAACAATTGGTATCAGAGCCGGCCCCTTTTATCTAAGGGTAGATCCTAGAGATTAAACATGTCAATCCATGAAGGAAATTCAACCAATAAGGCCCCTCTGTTCAATGGAACAAACTTTGCCTTCTGGAAAGTTAGAATGAGAACCTACATAATGGCTTTAGGTGCAGATGTCTGGGATGTGGTAGATATTGGTTATGTAAAGCTATTTGTGCTAGCTAATAAGGATGACAAACTAGAATTTAGCTTCAACGTTAAGGCTATGAATGCTATCTTGAGTGGGCTTGTAGAAGACGAATTCGTAAAAGTTATGCACCTAGGAACTGCCAAAGAAATGTGGGACAAACTCATTAGAAGTTATGAGGGTAATGAGAAGGTAAAGGATGCAAAGCTTCAAACCTACAGAATACAGTTTGAATAGCTGAAGATGAAGCAAGATGAAACTGTTGGAAAATACTTTTTGAGAGTAGAAGAAATGGTAAATGCAATGAAGGAACTTGGTGAAACAATTGAGGAACCTTCTTTAGTTCAGAAAATCTTGAGATCTCTCCCAGATAGGTTCAACCCGAAGGTCTCTGCTATAGAAGAA
>ML776575.1:257119-289566 GCA_009831015.1 Picea engelmannii | reverse complement strand
AAATGTTGAAAAGGTTTCAAATGGAAGATTCTAAACTTGTGGGTACACCTATGGTAACTGGATGTAAATTAAGCAAGGATGATGATTCACCTGATGTTGATCAAAGCTCATTTCGATCAATGATAGGCAGGCTGCTGTACATCACAGCATCTCACCCAGACATAATGCATGCTGTAGGAATGGTAGGAATGATAGGAGGATATTCAGGTATTTAAAAGAAACAATGACTTATGGTCTGTGGTATCCCAGAAATCAGAATTTTCAGTTAACGGCTTACTCAGATGCAGATTGGGCAAACTGTGTCGATGAGAGAAAAATCACCAGTGGAGGAGAATTCTTCCTGGGTGATTCTTTAGTAGCATGGCTTAGTAAAAAGCAAGTTTCCATTTCTTTATCAACCACAAAGGTAGAGTACATTGCTGCTGCTACCTGTTGCACTCAGGTATTATGGATGATTCAAACACTTGTAGACTTAGAGGTAAAATAAACTGCACCGATCCCAATTCATTGTGATAACACTAGTGCCATCAATGTGTCTAAATATCATGTATTCCACTCCAAGACCAAGCATATTCCCATAAAATATCATTTTCTGAGAGAGCAGGTCACCAATCAGATTGTTCAGGTCCATTACATTCCCACTACAGAACAAATTGCAGACATCTTTCCTAAACCCCTAGCCAAGACACCTTTTGAATATCTCAGACAGAAGTTGGGTGTCATTTCGTCTCACACCTAAAAGAGTCCATCTTGTTAGGGGGAGTTTTGTATTGTTTGAATATCTAATGCCTCCTAAAATTACTGCAACAACTCAGGGGGATCATGTCTCTTCTTTGACATTGATGTCAAAGGGGGAGAAAAGAATCTGGGTGCCTTTGTTTCCATCAATGCCAAAGGGGGAGATTGTTGGCATGTTTTACAGGTAGCGTATGCTTGTCATTGATGGCAAGTACAACAGCGATGATGGCTTGAGTACAGGAAGAATGTAACAGATGGGCACCGAAAGTATTTTGGGAAGACGCTGCAGAGCAACCTCGATAAGATCAGAAGAGATAGTGAAGAGGATGGTTGGCATGCTTTACAGGCAGTATGTGCTTGTCATTGATGGAAATATCATAGTATGCAGTGAAGGCAAAACATGGACAAAGTAAGCTCAGGAGGAATTAGCGCAGAGTCGAATGCAGTGCCTAAGCTCGGGAGGAGAAGCGTCAGTGATCGTTGGATCCCATTTAAATTCCCAAAAGAAGGAGGACCATCAGATCATATTGTAGACAAGAAGAATGCACAGAAGAGAAGGACAGAATTCAGGCGTCAGATCTGAGCATAAGTTCCGACCATCGTTGGATCAGGAAGAACCTGCATGTTCTTTAAAGTTCAAGATAGAAGCGTTGGTCCAACTCCATTTCGGAGTTTTGGCTATCGAGATTTTGGATATCGGGAGATGGAAATGTCAAGATTCTTTACAACATGAGTCCCGAAATCGCAAAATGTGAAATCCCGAAATAGACACGTCAGCTAAGAACATGTGGCACAACCAGGCAATGACAAGTGTCAAGCTGGTTCAACATTTCAGGCACATGTAAGTCACGAATCAAAGTGACACGTGGCAGTTATTCGACACGTGTCAATCCACGTGTGACGTCAACAGGTTTACATCACTTCAGGGTCTCACGAATCGCGACTTGGAGAGTCAAGAAACAATACCACAGGAATGCCAAAATCGTGAAATGATCTGAGCCATCAGATCAAGGTTTGATGTGGACCGTTGATCCAACCCCATTTTAGGGTTTCAGATACCAGAATTTGGAGTGTCAAAACACTTTGCAACAAGAATGCCAAAATTGTGACATGTGAAATCGCAATATGATCAGAGCCATTGATTCAAGATCTGATCTAGACCGTCGAATCACAGGACAAGTGGCAAGCGATTGGAATTTCGATGACTTGGAGTCAACAGAGCATGGTGTGGAAAATTGCGAGATGCGATATCGCGATAAGACTTGAACCATCGGATCTATGGAGATTTCAACCGTTGATCAGACTCGATGAAGTTTATAAACTCGTGAAATATGCATTGCTTTTTGGCACAACCTGTGGTCACCACCAATGGTCACGAGAAAGGAAGGAGCTAGTTCAGACAAGCTCCATTTCAGAGTTTTGGGGATCGGGACATGGAGAGTAATGAAATATTTACCATGGGGATCCTGAAATACCGAAATGCGAATTGGATAAATAAACGCAAGATCACATGAAGTCAATCCAACGGTGCAGGGGATTATGGGCACGATTGGAGGGCTAATGTGGCTCCTCGCAGTCTAACTATTGGAAACCATTGATGGTCTCTACCAAAGGATTCGAAGATACCTCTGTGTGATCGCCAGAGGAGCTGAAGGGTCTCCAAGCTTCTTCCAGTGAATGAAGACGATTCTTAGAGGGACTGACAAGTGGATGAGCATTGAAGTTTGTAACTGAAGTAGAAAGTATAAGCTCGACTATGCTAGAGAAGACGAAGAGTCTCGACTACCAGAGAGGCTAAGGAATATCAGCATGACATCTAGTGATGTTGAACGCATGGGAAAACTACCAGATAAGATGAGAAGTCGTAATGATGATCAGACAGAGCACTCACTGTGAAGAGATGCAGAAGCATAGATTAGTGAAGTCGTAATGATTACAGGAGTTCGAAACTTCAGGATACTTGTAGTATTGCATTTGAAAACCTCTCGAAGTAGTATGGGCCCAGAGTGACATGGTGGCTTGATGTCACTTCGAGACTTTGGGCTTAAGGAATTTTGGATTTTGAAGCATGAAAATCTCCCGAAGCAACTTTCTCCCAGAGTCATTAACTCTCATTTACTATTAATTAGACCATGATTACTTTAACCATCAATTTTAACGACTTCAGGACTTTGTAACTTCAATGATTTAGGAATATGGTGAGTTGAAAAACTCCGAGAGTAGTACGGGCCTGGAGTGATGTTGCAGTGAGGACACACTCTGATACTTCGGGGCTTCGAAACTTCAACACTTTGCTTTCTCTAGACCCAAATCTCCCTGATGAATGAACTCCCAGAGTGACATGATAGTGAGGGCCCACTTCGACACTTCGGGGCTCTGGAACTTCGGCACTTTGTTTTTCTTGTCTTTAAACCTCATGCGATGTTGAAAATCATAAATCCACAAAAACCGTCAATCAAGTGACCTGTTGGATCTTCATCATTGAAAGTCACCCTGTTGTTTGCTTATATTTCAAGCCGGAAATGGACTTCTCTGAATGCTGTGTTTTTTCTCATGGTTGTTCCATGTGAATACAACATACTTAATCAACCTGTTGTAATCTCAATCAATGGAAAACAAGATGACAAGTAATTATAACCAAATCATGATATGTGTTTATCCTTCAAGAAAAGAAGAAAAAATCTGTGCAAAAAATCATTCAAGCAATACAATAAGGAAAACCAAGTCATTGAACAAATGGGAAACCAAATTTACCAACCAAAAGAAGAAAAATTTGATGAAGGCATAGGTAAATGAGAGAGGATGGGCAGGGGTGCAGACCTAAGTTACAACATTGGTTCCAGCCAGGGATAACACTTCCCTATGAGGTGATAAGAACATCATATCAATGCCTTTAAATTTAATAACTTGCTCCCACCTTCCTTTTCTTACCTATGTTTATGTTTTCCATCCATGTATCTCTGCCACTATCTATCAACCATGCATCTCTGAAAATTAACACTGAATTTAACCCCAGTGCCTTTGTTGGGCTATGGAGTCTTTATTCGCACACAACTAACTAATCAAATGTAAAAATAAAAGGAAAGCATCTATGGTACAAGAGGGACCTTCCCTCATCCTTAAAAAAAATAGTGTTTCAAGAAGCACCCATTTACTTGGCCTCTGAATATCTCTGCATCATCTATATTGTGCAAGATAAATGTGTTATTGTCCAAAACCTCACCTTAAAAGGGACAAACCAGAGGTTGTCAAAATTATCGTGATTGGACTTGTCATCCCTTCTGGCATCCCACCTCGAGACCAGGTCTCCTTCTTGAAAGATCTCTTTTGTCATTTTCTTATTAAAGGATGATTTGATCTTGCTCTGGTATGCTTCCTGTCCTCTGATCCAG
Source organism: Picea engelmannii (assembly GCA_009831015.1). Taxonomy (NCBI): domain Eukaryota; kingdom Viridiplantae; phylum Streptophyta; class Pinopsida; order Pinales; family Pinaceae; genus Picea; species Picea engelmannii. The sequence continues at coordinate 285,436 of ML776575.1, read as the reverse complement.
TGCTTCTCTCCATTGTTGAACCTCTATAATCTGGAATATTATCCTTTGGATGTCATTCAACTCCTCAATGTCTTCCTGTAAGAATTTTAGGGCTGGTATACCAAGCTGGGTGGGAAAAACAACGTCTACACCATAGACAATATGAAATGGCGAGATTACCAAATACTTCTTGGTGCTGATTATGTCAACCCACAAATCATACTTGAGTTTAGAGTCCCAGGATTGATTGTTTTCAGTCAACAACCTCTTTATAATGTTGATGAGAGTTTTGTTTGATGACTCTTCCAGACCATTCCCTTGAGGGTAATAGGGCATGGAATGTGTTAAGGAAATGTTATGACTTCCACAAAATTCAAACATGGTTTTGGAATTGAATTCTTGGGAATTTTATGTTATAATCTTGCTGGGGCAGCCGAATATGGTGAAAATATTAGTTTCCAGAAAATTCATGATCACCTTGTCAGTGGCATTCCTGGTGGGCATGGCCTCGATCCACTTGGTGAAATATTCAATGGTAGTGATAATCCACTTGTTTTTCCCACTGGAGGGTGGAATTATCTCACCTATGAAGTCTAACCCCCATTGTTGAAATGGACCATTGGAAGTGATAGGTTTTAGGGGTAGTGATAGTAACTTTTGTTTTCCTAGAAATTTTTTACATTCATTAGAGGTCCTAACAGTAGTAAATATATCAGAGAAAAGGGTGGACCAGTAGTACCCTTCCCTTAGTATATTGATAGTTGTTGCCTTCCAATGTTGGTGTCCTCCACATACTCCTCTATGCATTTCAAATACTTTCATGTTGTCTTGTTCAGGATGTATGATGGGTGCATCTGATTGGGTGAAGATTTTATGTAATTCTAGGACCTTACAGTTTGATTCTGATAACAACTTGGAAATTCTTTATCCCTTGATCAGCTTGGTGGATTTTATGTGCAGGTCATACTGCAATAGTTTTAAAATCCACTTCCCTCTTTTCCCCTCATTGTCTGGCTGGACCAAAATATCTTTGCCATTATTGCTAGGAACAAAAGTTTTCATGATAGACTGTAACACATATACCCTGAAGGCCTTGAGTTCTTTGACCAATGCATAAGCCTGCTTTTCTAATATATCATACTTTGTCTCAGCATCTCGGAGAGCTTTGCTAAAAAAATCTATGGGTTGTTCATTCCCTTCTCCATTTTTCTGCAGTAGTACAACAACAATGGTCTCCTCAGAAGCGATGGAGAAGATGAAGAAATATTTGGCATAGTCAAGTCTGGCTAATACATGGGATTCAACTAAATCCTTCTTGATCCTTTGGAATGATGATTTTTCCTCTAGTTACCATTTTATCACAACATCTTTCTTCAACATGTTAGTGATAGGCTTCAGGATTTCAGTGAAATTTGGCACAAAGCGCCTTAGGAAGTTTATCTTTCCAATGAAATACTAGATAGCCTTTTTATTTCTGGGGATTTCGATCTCTTGAATGGAATAAAATATCTTCAGATCGATTTGTGTACCTCTTGTTGATATGATGTGGCCCAGGAGATTTCCCTCTGGCATGGAAAAGTGGGACTCGCTAGGATTCAGGGATATTCTGTATCTCTTGCATTTCCAGAAAACCTAGTCCAGATGTTGTAAATGCTCATCATCATACTTGGAGAAAATGGTGATGTCATACAAATATATATCCATAAATTTGTCTCTTTCTCCCATGAAAGCTATGTCCATGGCCCTATGAAAATTGGCCCTTGTGTTCATCAACCCAAAAGGCATCTTGTCATACATGAATTTTCCCAATGGGGTGGTGAATGTTGTTTTTTCTTTGTCCTCTTCACACATCGCTATCTAGTTATAACCAAAGTATCCATCTAACAAGGAAATCTTATGGGAACCTACCACCCTCTGTAAAATATGATCCATCTTGGGGAGGGGGTAATTATCATTTAGAGAACACTTGTTGAGATTTCGGAAATAAACACACAAGCATATCTCCCTATTTTTCTTTCTCAAAGGTACCAAGTTGGGCACCCAGTTTGAGTACCTCAATGGTACAATAATCCTTGCATACGACATTCATTTAATCTCTTTCTTGATTATGGACATCAGCATGGGATTAAATTGTTGAATCTTTTGTTTGAATGGCTTGGAGCTAGCCTTCAGAGGGATCTTGTGATGGATGTTGTCAGTGTCAAATGTCTTTAAATCCTCATATGACCATGCAAAATTATCAGCAAACTTTTTGATGAGACTGACATACTTGTCCCTTTTTTCTGCAACTAATGCTTTGGATAGCTTGATGATATTAGGATTCTCAGTGGTCCCAATATTGCAATGTGTTATCTTTTCTTCGTGATTCTTCATGGAAGATCCTCTGGAAACATCATTATTGTCAAACAACCTTTCCAATGGCACTATTCCTCTTTGAATGTGATGGTTTTCAGCTCCACAATATCATGGCCAGCTACTATCTTTAGCATATGAGATGTTTCTTGATTTTCTAATTCATTATTTTCACCTTCTTGGATTTCTTGGTCGATTGAGATATTGTAGAATTCATCAATGGTGTGTAGAAACCTCTGCAGCTCTAGATCATCACTAAATACTTGCCAATGCTTTATGTTCTCTGGTATGTTTGTTCGATGTCTGATTTTCACCTGATATTTAATATTTGGACCAATCGGAGGTCTAAAAGTGTTTGCATCTAATGCCAGAGAATCTTCCTTCTAATTATCCTATCTAGGGATGAAGGATATGTTAAATGATAGAAATAAATTGTTGAGAAGGTCCCATACCTCATTTATGTATTGCTTGAGCCTCTATTGTTTAGTTTGATAGATGTTCCTAACTTGATTCATGATTAACTCAGAATCACCAAAACTGCTAAACAATCAATGGCCATGTCTTTGGCAGCCCTCAATCCCAACACTAGAGCTTTATATTCAGCTATATTATTAGTAGTTTCAAACTCCATCTTATAAGAGAGTGTTATTACCTCTTGTGAAGGGTAAATGAGAAGTATACCTACCTCAGATCCTTCCCTTGATGAATATCCATCAAAATAAATCTTCCATACTTTGTTTCGTTGATCTGTCAATGGTTAATCTTTGCGTTGGTTAGATGATATTTTAGGTTCATCATGATTTAAATGGAAAACAAATGAGTCGATCTCACCCTCAACAACATAAATTCAGTCATTGATTGGATTTTGATGGTCATTGATGATGTAGGATAATCTTACCTCTTTGTATATCCTCCTATGTTCCCCTCCGAACACAGGGATAGTGGCATAAGTGAGGTCCATTTGTAACAATACTACAACCTTCTTAGCCCAAGTTATGGATAAGAGCATACCAAAATTCATGGGAATGTCAGCCACAACAATGTCCATCACTACACTCGTCATCGGTAATTGTGCCAAAGAAACCACCATATCTTTTATCAGACCCATACATTTTACTTTCCTAGAATCAAAGGAGTACAGGTCCTGGTAGGGTTTGGTGATCTCCAGACCTAGTTCTTCCATAACAACTTTGGGAATAACATTGTACGAGGCTCCTGAGTCCATGAGACAGTTATGCAAGATCTTATCATGGAAATTTTAAGTTATATAGAATGGTTGCAAAGCATCAGAGACATCCTCAATGTGGACCCACAATAATGGCTGGGTCCTCATCCTGCTGACTAATTACATCAGAAGATATAATATAAGTAGTTGGTTGCAGAACTTTCATGATGGATTATTTGAAAGGTTCATTCTTCATTAGTTATTTAAAAGGCACAAGGATATTGATCTTCTTCAACTCATGCTCTAGGCTGGAAGAGGTTGATGGCCTATCAGCTTCCTTTATTTTAGGGACTGCAAGTTTAGATGGGGGAATTTGCTAATCTTTAGATGACATACCTTTACTTAGATTTGTCTTGGGAGTAACTTCAGCCTATTTTTTTTTATCAGAGGAGGTGGCTTTGGGATCCCTCGTTCTAGGCCTCAAATCATACTTTCTCTGGGGTTGGCCTTGAATAACTCCCTCTCCCCCTATCTAATTATCAAACTGATTTGAAAATTGTGCTACCTCGTATTCTTGTTGCGTTAAGTGACTAGTATAAAAATCTATTTCATTGAAAAGTACAACAACAATATCATCTAAAACATCATTGTCTACATCTATCTCCTCAATCTGATTGTCTTGGAAAGGAGGCGCTACCCTTTGATCATCAACATTCCTCCTTTCTCTCTGCATTATCTGAGGTGAATCATTAGGCCTTCTAAACTGGTTTGGATTTCTATTTCCAACCCCTTGAAAATATTTGTTTGGTTGTTTAGATTCCGATTTCAGCTTAGCTATTTCATTTGTCATATCCTTCAAAGTTTTGGTGATTTCATCAAGTTTGGGATTAGATGTGGTTGAGTTAGAGGAGGCAGGGGAATATTCTCTATGTTTCTTCTTGTCTTTATTAGTTATTGTTTTTAACCTGTTTGATGCCAAGATATTGGATTCAACCTCAATGGATGCTTCCTTCATGGACAATAGGGTGGTGGATCTTCTCTCCCTTAGCAGAAGGGAGAAATATGCATCAAATGCATTGGCATAAGTGATCTTGGAAGAGGCTTCAATTGGTTTGATCTCATCTAGGATTCTACCATACATCTTATTGAATATCTTGGTGAATTTTGAAATAGATTCACCATTCTTTCTCTTTAGAGCCCCAAACTCAGTGATGTAGTAGAGATAATCTATCATATCTCCCCATTTATTTATGAAATCTTCATCTAATGCCTCAATATCTGCGAAGGAGGTTGGAGGAATACCCCATAACCATTTCCTTACTTCCCCATCCAGACTCTGCACAAACAACCTCATCCACGCATCTGCATAGTCAATGCTAAAGTTGTCTACAAAGTTGTAGAAGGCTACTAGATGTTCCTCAACAATGACATCACCTTCCCCATTATATCTTGGAAAATGTTTCATGTAATATGTGGCAGGGAGTGCATGTAAGCCTACAGGAAGAACTAGGGGTGCATATATGACAGCAATTATGACATCCATCTTGTTAGCAACCATTGCTTGAGTGATAGGAATCTAAATATTTATGGGAGCTATAGGGGTGGAAGTTGGACTGGATGATGAAGTAGAGTCAGGAGTTGAATATGTTTGAGGTTCCTTGGAATTGTGATTCTCAGGGCTAGCAAATTCAAGCTGTGTTTGATAATGAAAATGAGTAGACTCCTTGGGCACAAATTTACCCTTGAGGGGGGAGGTATATCTCTGAGCTACGATGGATTTTCTTAGTTTCCTTTCTAGCTCAGAGGATATTTCTTCCTTCTCAGGGTTAGTATGATGATTGGCGGCTTTGATGTGTTCATATTTGGATCTATTGAGTCCTTTTCTGGGCACTAATATTTATTTCGTAAATTCTACTCAGTGGAGTCGCCATTGGATTCTTTAACCATGGAGTCTCCAGGTGAATGATACATAGTCTGAATGTGTCTAGTCTGTGTTCACCATCAAATATTAGATATGAATGTTTTCGTTCTCCCAGGGAAAGATATCTCATTGCTCCATTCCCTGGCAATGACGCTAGAAGATGTTTGAATTCTACACTTGACTGTTAAAGGGCATAGTTAGGCCACCTAAAGTTTAGAATGGTTGGTTTTTGGGTTTTGATGGTCAATTATAGGGTTGGTGTTACCAAGACAAAAGCATGGTTGGTTTGGAGAAATGATATGGATGAGGGTCCTCCTTGGCTGGTGACACACTAATGATAGACAAGTGAAATAATAGAGGTACAAACAAAGGGAAACAACAAACCACTCAATGAATAATCTGTTGCAAGAAGTTTAATACTTAAAATATCATTTCAAGGCATTAAACATGTATCAAAAACACAATTACTCCCATAGGTTTCAATAAAAACAAATCTTCATCAAAGCATAGATGTTATCATAGGTTGTGTATTAATAAAGACAAGTTACACAATAGCTGAAGGAAAAGAAATGTACTTCACACAAATCAAAAACCGTATTCAATATAAGAAACACATACGAATTTGGACACAAACACACTATCATGAATAATATCTTCACCAGGTAGATAGATTTAGTCCATGCGCAAAATGGGTCCAACCAATTGTTGTATTGATTTCTTTCCCTAAAATCTTGAACCTCCAAAACATAAAGAAACTACATATTTATCAGAAATGTAGAGGCCCTCGACTAGTGTGGAACTGGGGCTTATCTCTACACCTCAGTTGTAAGACAACTTATTAACTTAACTAAAACACATTGTTGGAGTATGTTAATGAATACTCCGATCTTGACTTAGCAAAAATGAGTGGTTCTTATCACACATAGAAGACCACTTATTATGCCTTAAACTAAAATAGTCTTTCACTAAGCAATTGAAAAATCGCTACTGACAATGAAACTAGACTTATGCATGCGCTGGGTCGAACTGAGATCTGACAAAAATGACCAAGAGTGAAAGAACTAAGTTCTGTATCGATCATGGCATGCGCGTGCGTTGTTGGAGGCCCCTGGAGACAATTGGAAGTGTGGTCATGTCTTTTCCCCACTTATCCTTTTGAGGACTGAAGCAAGTCGTGTTACGCTATTTTGGAGTCTAGACGTGTAGTCTCCCTATTCCTGGTTTGGTTCCCCCTTTTACACCTTTAACCTTCATCATTTTGGGACTTCAGGATTCCATCTCTTCGTGTTTCGAGAGCTTCTGAGTGAAAAGTATGAACATTTCCCAGATGGTCTAACTCCCAGAGTGACGTGGTGACCTGACGTCATATCGTTGACGTGTCATGAAAAGAGAGGGACATGTGTCACCTATAAATAGCACGGATGAACCAATCAAAGGGCTTGAGATGAGCGCCAAGTGTCATGATTGATGATTTCCACATGTCTTCGACACTTCCACACTCCGAATCTCTAGAGAACTGGGTTTTCTCTACATATAAATCTCTTGGAGTGCTAATTTCATGAAGTCACTAATCTGTGCTTATATTAGACATATTAACCTGAGATTAATAATTTAATCATTAAAGGATTGCGATATTTTGGAACTTCAGGAGACTTATAGTGTTGTGTTTGAAGACCTCCCGGAGCAGTATGGGCTCGAAGTGACGTGGCATCCTGATGTCACTTCGGGACTTCGGGCTTCAAGAGTTTTGGATTTTGAAGCATGAAAATCTCCCGAACTGACTTTCTCCCAGAGTCATTAACTCACATTTACTGTTAATTAGAACGTAATTACTTTAACCATCAATTTTAATGACTTTGGGACTTCATAAGTTTGGCCCTTCGACGATTTAGGCCTATGTTGAGTTGAAAAACTCCCGAAGTAGTATGGCCCTGGAGTGACTTGGTAGTGAGGGCCCACTCTGACACTTTAGGGCTCTGGAACTTTGACACTTTTTTGTGCTTGTTTTTAAACCTCGCGCGATGTTGAAAACCCTGAATGCATGAAAATCGTCAATCGAAATGACCTATTGGATCTTTACCGTTGAAAGTTAACTTGTTGTTTGCTTATATTTCAAGCCCAAAATGGACTCCTCTTAATGTTGCATTTTTTCTCATGGTTGTTCCCTCTGCATACAACATACTTGATCAACCTGTTGTAAGCTCAATCAATGGAAAACAAGATGACAAGTAATTCAAACCAAATCACGATATGTGTCTATCCTTTAAGAAAAACAGAAAAAATATGCACAAAGAATCAGTCAAGCAAGACAATAAGGGAAACCAAGTCATTGAAAAAATGGGAAACCAACTTTACCAACCAGAAGAGGAAAAATTTGATGAAGGCATAGGGAAATGAGAGAGGAGGGGCAAGGGTGCATACCTAAGTTACAATAGTAGTAGTGTCCTGAGTTGCAGCCATGCAACTAAGTTGCAGGAATGGTGCACGAAGTTGCAACAACAACATTCCAGCGTTGTAGTAACATCATTCTTATCCCGTGTATATTCTGAAAAAATATTTTATTACAAAAAACAAGGTTTTATTAAAAAAACTTGATCAGAAGGATCTTGACATAACCATCATGAAACTGTGAAGTGCCTTTCTTCATTTTCCTCTTTTTTTTAACATGTCTTGTGCCAACATGGGATAGGTTTTAGAAAACATGCCCTAGGAATTCCCCTAATGGTTTTAATACACAAGACTTTATTATCATTTTTTAACAAGAATGAATTATTCAGCAGGGGTTCCCCCCTTGTTAATAATCCCCAGATCATTGTCAGGCCATCCACCAGTGATCCTTTTCAAAAAGGATTCATTGGACAGAGGTCTGTGATATAATCGAAGCATGTGTCCATTTTCCATCAGAGGAGTTCTCTCATTGTCAATGGTGCAAATTGTGATGGGTCCATTGTCATATAGAGTATAAATCTTGTAAGTCCCAATCCATCAAGTGTAAAACTTCCCTCTGAAATATTTGAACTTCGAGTCAAATAACAAGGGCCAATCTCCAATTTTGAATTTATTTTTCTTAATGAACTTGTCATGCCACCGGGATCTTTGATGTTGTATTACTGTTGTGTGGTGCAAGGAATCCTGGTGAAGTTGGAAAAGAAAAAATTGAATTTATTATATAAAGACAATGGATGAAGTAATAAGGCATGCTAAACTATGCTTTACTCAATTTAAACAGGGATATGAATGTGAAAAAACATGGAAGAATAAACATAAGGACAAGATTGATCCTAAGAAGAAAAAATTTAATCATCCTCGACAACCATCACACAGAGCACCAGTTAGGAGAAACAAATTTGTTGGACAACAAAGTGTATTAGTTCTAAACAACAATAAACCAACATATTTTTCAAATAAGATAGTTAGTGAGACAATTAGGCCGCCTCTTCAATGTTTGGGCTATAAAGAACATCACATGTACCAATTTTTTCCTTTGAATAAAAATAGAAATTGGTAAGTAAAAGACATTCAGGAAGTGACAACAGTAAATGATATTGCTCAAAGTATTCACAAGACCAATGTTGCCCTGGAAAATCGGCAAGTTGACCATCAATCTTCCATGGTGGAGATAGATGGTATGCTAAATCAAAAACATGTATGTATTTTAATATACCTTGGTGAAAGTATGAGTTATATTTCACCTATAGTGGTAGAAAACTGTAAATTGGATAAGATCAAACAGAAGAAATCTTTGCTAGTTCAATTAGTGACAAGCACGAAAAGAAAAGTTTTCGAAATGGTAAAAGATAGTACAATCAACATGGATGGAATAGAGACTAAGATATATCTAAATATTTTATCATTAGGATCTTATGATATGCTCGTAGGAATGGATTGGTTGGAAAAACATTCAGTTGATTTAAATTGTCATGACAAGACTCTTAGTTTTTTAGATGATTTTGGAAAAAGCATAACAGTAAAAGGAATATCATGGGGTGTTTAGGTAAGACAGATCTCTTATTTATAGTTAAAAAGGAATGCAAGGTGTTGTTCATGAGATTTTTTTAGGCTCAAAGAACAATTTCAAGGCATCTCATAATAATAATTCAATTGATTAAAATGACCTTTTAATACCCCTAATTTAATATAAGCTTTCAATGAATAATAATCGGAAATAAATAGGCTTGATCTCATCATAGATTTCTTTCAAAATTAATAAGATGAAAAGCAAAGTTGAGATAAATAATAATTGAAATAATGAGTAATGTATCCAATCATGATAAATATTACATGATTTCCAATAGAATAAATAGCAGAGGATTTACCTATGTCATGAAATATGAATAATTTTAACAAAATATAAAAGCACATGTTTTACTTAACTCAAAACAAAGTGGAGGAAATGATGTACTTGTATAATTGTTATGTAATTTATTGCAATGGAGGTTGTACCAAGTTGCAGCAACTATGGCATGGATAAACCGATTAAAGAGAATGGTTTATGGAAATGTAGAGCAGAATCACATAAACCCCAGAAATGAAATTCAGAATCTCTCTATCTTTTGCAGAAATAGTTTTTATTGAAAGCTGTGTATTTTCTCATGGTGCAAAAAGTCCCTTTACAATCTCTTTGAATAGATATTTATACACAAAAATTACAACAAAAAATGTTATTAGATCCTGGAGATATCTTCCTGTTCTAAAAATTTTGATCTGATCAGATAATCCTTGGATCTCGTCAACTACAAAAACCTCTTTGTTTTGTTGATCAGATGCCCCAAATTAGACTCAAGATCATCGATACACAACAACCATGAGATCAATGTCCATATTCCACCACAACCATCAGATGATGCTTTAATTTTTTATCACAATCATTAATTAATCCCACATTTATCATGGAATTTGGTATTCTTAGCTTTATATAGAATATGTCTTTCATAGAAGATTTGAAATTGAATGAACATGCCCCAAAACCTCATGCATAGTGTAACCTTTTAGAATTGGGTCCCTTCTTTACCGGATCAACCTTTCCTTGAAAAAAATACAACTTCAAAAATCAAACCCAGTGTCCGGTGACCCAACATGATGTGGCATGCTGACATCACCACAAACACGTGGCACCCCTCATTGGTATCTATTGTTATTTATGTGGTAGAAAGACATGACATGTGTAAATGTTGAGTTGTCCATTAGACCAGAAGAGATCATGAGAAGGTTTTCATAAACATTTTGACATCTCAGCGCCAATGGCCCGACATGACATCATATTGGATCGGATCGATATGTTGTGCAATTGTAGTCTAGGAGCCCAGTGATATGATAGTTGAGATCTCGACATGACATTGTACCTCCTAGTTGGTAGCATACATTGACTGATGTATATTGGTCCTCAGATTTTTGGAAGAGTTCGATCTTAACCTTTCCATTATATCCCAATGTCTAAGATACAAAATAGTCTTGGTCATTGATTTGATATCTCCTCTATTCGATCTTTGTCACTGATATTGATCCTGATCCATTATGAGCTATTGATTTGATACATTGTGGGACCAAAATACTTCGACCCTGTTGACGGGCGAAATTGAACGCTCGCCAACTGAAAGAGTGGATCCAGTCCGGATTTGTCTAAATAATCCAAGCCATTTGGGATGATCCACCCTGACGGGTTTAGCAGCTCCATTGGTCGATCTAAGTCCTAGGAAAACAAAATAAAACTACACTAAGGAACTAATCTAAATGAAAACAACAATTAAAGCAAACTATAAATAAAACTGAAATATATATATATATAATCTATTGTCTAAACTATACAACAATAATCCTATTAAATTAATGTTCACTTATTAACAAAATTAAATATTAATCACAAATATACAATATTAACAGATTACAGATTTAAATCAAAACCTGCAAAAATAATTTGTAAACTATCCTATGACAACAACACTATTGTTTTTTGATTTTTATAATTTTATGAGAAATCAATGAAATTGAAACTATCTAAGCTGAGCAATTAAAATTATAATCCTAACTATGAATCTGAACTATATATATCTATCTAAACTACTTAAATAACACTAATAATTTAACTATTAAATAACAAATAGCAAACTGACCTGAAGTAACACTTCAGGTTTGTCCTATATGCAATAGTTGATTTAGTTGTTCGGTGGGAGGAAACCCGCACCAAATTCTCCACAAGCTTCTCGTAAACCGGAAGCAGCTGTGCTCTTCAAATATAAATGACAGGACAAACAAGACATAAAAATTTACAACAATCTTATAATTTACAAATCATCGCAATTAGATAAATCCCTGTGCAAGATTTGTAAAGAACAGTTCAGTTAATGAAGAAGATAAACCTTTATTCATTAAACTGAAACAGAGTAATTGTTGTACTAAAAAGAAATAAGAGACCTCATATATGGACAACATATAAATCAAATCACATCAACATGCAATGAATCATGATAACTAAAGTAGTCAATAACTGATTGTAAACTGATATGAATAAAACTTGAAACAAAAGTTTGATATATTGAAAGCTAAAGTTGTTACAAGACATCAAATTTCATCCCAGTCTGTATCATTATAAATCCATGGTTTGGTTCCCCCAACAGTGATGATGATGGGTTCGTTACAAAAAATAAATGAGTTTATAAAGACCACAGGGTAAAACATCCCTGTGGAAATTATCAAAACAGTTTACAAAAAATCTGGGGATAATATCCCAAGTGCCTATTTTTGCCTATGACTAACAACTAAAAACTATATCCAAACTTCTACAGCATGTCCCATTTGTCAATAAAATTTGTAGGTACCTATAACTAGACAAGAATACAAAAGTTTAGATAATGTTTTATTAAAAAAAATGACAAAAATCTAATCTTTAAGACTAGCTACAGAATCTTGCGATTCTGTAGCTGGTCTAATTTAAACACAGAATCGTTTTAAAATCAATCCAAAACTTAACAGAATTATATTTGACTTATTAAACCAAATCTTTAATTACTAATTCCAAACAGAGCGAATCAGTCATGCCACACCAAACCAAATTTGTAAGCAAATTGAAACAAACAAAATCGTGGTTTCTTAACTGAATGGTGACAGGAATACATGCAAAATGTCAAACGTTTGTTATTTCCAATTGGGAGAAGACATAATCTATTGATAGTCGGGGAACCAATGAAATCATCTCTTGAACCAATTTCAAAACAGACTATAACCGATTTAGCTAAGTCTTTCATATGAATTCAAAAGAGACAAAATATATCATTCTGAACTTAACAGAATCATTTTCCAAAATCAAAACTAACAGAGCAGTATCAAATATATCTTTGATACCAATCCAAATCATACAAGTAATTATGCTAATTCAAGGCACACATCAATCGTTTGCAAATTAAGTCAAACGTGAATGAATCGAAATAGTTTGGGGCCGACACAATCGTTATGCAAAATCGTATCAATAAAGACATAGCCACATGATTTTAGCAAACCAATCTTATATACAGGTCGAATGCAATCATGATCCAAATGAAAATATTTATTCAAACGAAACAGAATCGTTCCTGGTAAATTGAAGTCAACAGGATTTTTTTGAATCTATTAAAAACAAACAGAACTAATCGAAAGAAAAACCCAAACGACTACCTTGATTCAAGCATAGAAAATTGTTTCAAAAGAAAACCAAACATAATCGAAAACAAACGAATCTTTTATACTAATCTGAGAACAACAAAATCGCATTAACCAAATCATAGTTGTGTCCTAGATTAGCAAACAAATCTTCTGTACATGATTCATAACGATATCATTTTTGGTAAAACGAAAATAACAGAGTCATTTTGAATCTATCAAAACGAACAGAGCTATTGAAAGCAAATCCAATCGATTATATTAATTCAAATGAACTCATAAAACAAAATTAATATTGAAATTCATACATGGGCAGTAAGAAAATGCTTTGATCATGATAAATTTGAATTGACAAAGGCCATTGTTTCCTCGACGTTTCTGAAGACAATTGAACCAATGGTTTTTTGTTTCTTCTCGTTGGCTTGAAGCCTGTCTCTCTCTTTTGACAACACTCTAACTTGTTCCTCTAACAATTTGATCTTAGACTGCAACAGGGGAACGTCGGTGTAATAACGTTCTATCCATGCATTACATTGGGTACATGGTGATTGATTGGGCTTTGGCACCACGGGCGATGGTTTTTTCAAATTACCAAGGGTTTCCTTGTGCAACTTGATTCCCGGGTAATTAGGGTCATTTTTTAGGCATGGAGGTAAGTTAGAGACATAGTCATAGGTTTCCATAGAGCATAGGCCATGAGAATAGGGATATTCTTTGGCTAGGAAACGCACAATATCGGAGTCCGAGTCCTCGCTCATCACTATGGGATTCTGATCAACATTTGGCTTGGGTTTATTCCTAGCACATCTCGATATCCATCGAGCATGTTTGTTCCCCTTACTATTGACAGTAGTATCACTCTTTCCTTTCTTCCTCACAAGATTTTTGACGGACTTAGTATTTTATTTAGCACATGGGTCGACCACGATATCGGGTAGGTCTACATCGGGGCTATCCAAGGGTTTGACAGGGGGTAGAAGGATATGAAGTGGCACGGTTGGTCCAACCAATGTTTCAATAATCACAACCTTTTCCACTTGGACAGACTCGGCAGTGGAAAAGAAATTCCTAGATAGGAATGCTTGCCAACAATTGCCTTTAAGGCTCAAATGGTGGACGATGATAAGTTTGATCAAGAAGTGAAGAAAAAGGCTGCTATCAGCCTTCTCATGCTTGAATCTTTTGGACATTTTGTACAGGCTACGCAAGAGATAATGCGGCATATTAAAAGGGTAACCTATAAAATTCATCAATAAACGAAGATGATACAGAAATACCAAGCCATACCAACCTTCACAGGTCACAAATTGTTTAACAATTGCCAAAAGATCATGCCACCTGGGTTTGAGGGTAGTGATAGGCATACCTCTATCACAGGAAACAATCTTCCTTGATGTGAATAGGAGTGGCCACAACACCTCGTCTACTTTGGAATTTTTAAACCACCTTTGCCCTGTAGCTGGTATTCCTATAGCAGAGCTTAAGAATTCCTCACTTAGATCAAGCTGTATGTCTCCGACCTTAGCCCTGCATCTGTCGAAGGTGAGGGCGAATTGTTGGGCAACCGAGAGGTTAAAGCCCTCAAACCTTTGGATAAATACCAGCCAACCACCATTTTCCAAATATTGACGAGCATTGTCGAACAACAGGAGTGTTTGGATACCATTTGGCTCTATGTGCACCACCGGTGCCATAGATAGGAGCACACGGTGAGCAGGGTGAATGCACAAGGGTTTGGTCAGGGAAAATGCAGGATCGAATAGCTCACAGGCTTCCCCGAAAACCAACAGAGGTTAACCGGGATAGGAGGGAGGCATTAATGCCCGAGTGTGCGAGGGTGGTGGAGCTAGATCAGCCCATGCAAAACAGTCATTTCCCAAGTACAACCGATGACGCATATAGCGATTCAAATCAGTATTGCAATGTCAATAAAACAACCAATGAAAACTATGATTAGTCGACTCAGGTGTTTGCGTAAGCATAATGTTTTCATAGTTTTTAAAATCAAAACAATATTTCGAATAAGGATTCGACCATAACACTTATGTATTGCATGAAACTAGTGAATTAGGGGTCTAATCATCATGTCAATGTTTTCATGAAACCAATGAGTCAAGAAAATCGATGAAAGACTATAGCACATCAAACCACCAATGTATTAAGGACTCAATGACAGTCATCATAATATCATCACAATCTTATAAAAATGAAATCATATTAACAACAACAGAATGCCAAATGTGTAAGGATCTTGGAGTCTTGCCAACTGTGTGACTATAATTAAATTGGAAATGCAATGAACACATAGACAAGAGTAACCAAAATAATCAAGTGACAATTTTAATGTGACTTCGAAATCAAAGTTTTCATGCTTGCAGTCGTGAAAACAAGAATAAAGGAAGGTGTGCAAACGTGCAAAATAATAGTGGCGTTTTATTTAAAGATCGCGATGAAAAATCAAGGGTTGCAAAACACTGGTGTAGGCAGCTTATAGGATAGGGTAAAAATGCGAAATGGATGCCAACAGACCCCAATGAAATCATGCTAACATCATATGGATACATGGAATCTATGTACTGGTGCTGAGTTGGCATGCCACGTGGGAGACTAACGTGGCACCCGATCGAGATTATAGGAAAAATCTCTCATATGCGGTGAACTCTCAGGGTCCAATGGTTCAACATGACATCACTGAAGATGTCATATACTGGGTCCCATGGATATATGGTAGCCTTTTATTGATTTTCATTGGTGTTGAGGTGGACAAGTAGGTCACATGTCACCTAGATATTTTATGCTAACCCATACGTCTAGCAAGTTCCACATGACCATGTAGCATCTACTGGTAGGTCTTGTCAGTGTTCTATTGAAAGATGATGTGGCACCATATCAGGTCATTAGTTTGGTTCTTGTTAAAATTTTACCATCCAAGAGGTTGGTGATTCGACATCCCAGTGATCCAATAGCAGGAAATTTGAATTACAAAGGAACCTTCGAGAACCGTAAAATGATGAGAATTGTTGATCTATACCCGCGAGAAAATATAGTTCATCGATCTTCGTATTTTACCTTGCTCGACCTACACACAAATGTTATTTTATTAGTTTAAAATATTATATTAAACAAAATTAATCTATTTTTATATATACAAGAAAGATACAAAAACATAACTATTATAAAATTTTAAACTATTAAAACTAAATCAAAGAAATTAAAATCCAAGTTTAAAACTAAAATTGATAAATATAAAAATTAACACAAAATAAGAAAAGGAAAATTAATGTAATACATAAAAATCAAATTAACATTTAGACAAACAAAGTAAATAGGAAAGAAAACATATTCTAATAAAAAAAAAAAAATTATTTAGAATTTTAACCTATGTTACAACACAAGGAAAGGCTGTGAAATTTATGCTCTGCACATATCTGAAAGTAATGATGAAATAAATGAATTTTTTTTAACTAAGGATACAATATTGAAAGAGTTTTAGGATGTGTTTCGAGAGGAAATTATGGGATTACCTCCCAAACAAGACATAGATTTTACCATAGACTTAGTACTCAGTTATGCACTAGTGTCTAAGGCTCCTTACCGAATGAGTACTCCAAAACTAGTTGAACTTAAGATGCAACTTCAAGAATTGTTGGATAAACAATATATCAAGCCTAGTGTGTCTCCATGAGGAGTACCAGCTTTGTTTGTCAAGAATACATATGGAACTTTCCGGTTATGTATTGATTACAAACAACTTAAATAGATGACAATTAAAAAAATATCCTTTACCCCACATTGATGACTTGTTTGATGAAATCGGAGGAGATAATATTTTCTCTAAGATATATTTGCAGTGAGGACACCATCAGGTTATAATTAAAGAGGAGGACATTCATAAAACTTCTTTCTGAACTAGATATGAACATTTTGAATTTGTAGTGGTACCTTTTGGTTTAAAAAACACACCTGCTACATTTATGTGTTTGATGAACAATATGTTGAGAAAATATCTAGACAAGTTTGTAATTGTGTTCATAGATGATATACTTATCTATTCAAAAACCAAAGAAGAACACGAGGAACACTTAAAAATGGTCTTGCAGACACTTAGGGAGCATCAACTATATACAAATTTTAGTAAATATGAATTTTATCAAGATAAAGTACAATATTTGGGACATGTAAATTCGGGTGATGGGATCTCAATTGATCCAGAAAATGTCAAGGCCATCCTAGATTGACTAGTTCCAAAGGATGTGTTAGATTCCTAATCTTTCATGGGCATCAGAGGTTATTACCGTAGATTCATAGAAGGGTTATCTAAAAATTGCTTACCCAATGACTTCTTTACAAAAGAAAGGAATCATATTTAAGTGGACAAAAAATTGTCAAAAAATGTTTGGAAGATTGAAACAGTTACTAACCACAACACCTATATTGAAAATAGAAGATCCACATAAAAAATGTATGGTATGTATTGATGCCTCAAAAGAAGGGTTAGGAGGGGTGTTATTACAGGATGATCACGAGATTTCCTATGAATCATGAAAATTAAAACCCCATGAAAATAATTATGCAACACATGATATGGAATTAAATGTTATTGTACATTCTTTAAAGATGTGGTGACACTACTTGTTGGGTAGAAGTTTTTTGTTGAAAATAATATCATCCTTAACTACTTTTTCAATCAATAAAACTTGAATGCAGGACAATTGAGATGTTTAGATTTTCTAAGTGAATATTATTTTGAGATAAATCATATTAAAGAAAAATAAAATAAAATAACAGATGCACTCACCAAAAAACTAAATGCAATTTTCAGCAGTAACATCCAAACTGATTTAAAACAAAGAATTGAATTAGCAGCAGAAAAACAATGAAATTTATAAGAGTTTCCAGGGAAAATTACATGATAGTAATTCGGTTGAAGAAGAATCAAAATTTAAATGCAATCAAGATGTATTATTGCTATATAAGAGTAGGATTTACATTCCAAACAGTGCATAATTGAAAAAATTGTTATTAATTGAAGTCATAAGAAACCTTATTCGTGTCACTCAGGATACCAAAATACTATATACATATTTGAAAAAAGAGTATTTATGGCCCGGAATGAAAAAAAAGGTAGCCAAATATCTTGCTAGATGCCTTGAGTTCGAACAAGTTAAAGTTGAGCATTGTAACCTAGCTAGATTATTACAGCCAATACCCATTCCTAAGTGGAAATGGAAAGTAATTAGTATGGATTTTATTACAGGATTCCCTAAGACCAAGAAACAAAATGATTCCATTATGGTAGTAGTGGAAAAACTTACTAAATATTCACACTTCATTCCAGTGAAATCAACTCATAGATACAAACATTGTTGAGATATTTATGAAATAAATCTTTAGGATGTATGGTATACCAAAGACTATAATCTCAGACATGGACACAAAATTCACTTTAAAATTCTAGTAGGATTTATTCAGTGATTTGGACACTTAGTTGAATTTTGGTACCACATATCATCCTCAAACTTATGGTCATACCAAAAGGACTAATCAAATTATAGAGGATATGGTGTAGATGTATGTAATGGACTATCCCACAAAGTGGGAAGAATACCTTCATTTGGTTGAGTTTGCATATAATAATGATTATTAGACTTCCTTAAAGATGATTCCCTTTGAGGTGATGTACGGCAAGAAGTTTCCAAAACCTATTAGTGGGTACACCCCAGTTGACAGGATTATTTTGGGTCCATTTATGCCAAAAGTGTTTCATTATGTTGTCATTGATGTCAAAGAGTTGATGTATTTTCATAGTATAATTGATGTATCGATTGATGGTCTATGTTGTCATAGATGTAATTGATGTCAAAGATGTCAAGTGGTGTCATAGTGATGTATTTTCATGGATTGATGTATAGGAAAGATGATGTAAATGTTGGTCATTGTTGTCTTTTCATGGCTGATAGGAATAACCAAATGGATAAACTCCAAAGTTGTCCCCTTATGGTGAAATCCCTCATGGGAAGACGCTCTTGGATAAATTTCTCAAAGTCATCCGCTTATGGTGAAAGCCCTCACAGGAAGATGTTTTGTGAAGTCCAAATGGTTAGGTAGCCCAATAGTGTGGATAGGGAACTCAAGTTTGATTAAGGAATAATGTAATTAATATCAATGAATTTGCAGGAGAAACTATCCCATATGGATAGTATATGTCATGCCATTTCTGTTGATATGTGGAACGTCACATAACTCCTCACGGTTAGATATTTATCGCCATGTGAAGTTGTAGAACCCTCGTGAGTTATCTAGAAGCCTCTAGAAGGTTAAATAAGTAAAATTATTCTAGAAGCTCCTAGAAGAAGTTGACCAGTCAAAGTGGTTAGTCATGGGTTAAGTGGTTGCAACAATAAAACAATTAAAAATAAATTAGTTGCAACTATAATTGGAGAGTTTACTATTTGTGGACAAAGTGGTTAAGTGGGAAAAGTGGCTAAGTGAACAAGAAGTTAGTTAAGGGAAAAGAAGTTATGAATTGACTAATTATATAAAATTTAGTTGCAACAAGAAGTTGTGAGTAAAGATAAATTATTTAAATAATAAAGTATTCAAAGTGGTTGCAAAGAGAAATTGTTTAAATAATAAAGTGGTTGCAACAAGAAGCGGTGAGTTTACTATTTATGGATAAGTCAAAATGGTTGCAAAAGAAATTAATTAAATAATAAAGTTAGTTGCAACTAGGAGTGTATAACTTACTATTTGTGGAAAGTAGTTAAGTTAAGTGGACAAAGTGGTTAAGTGGATACTTCTAGAGGAAGCTACTTGGAGAGTATAAGTAAGAGAGCAAGGGTCTCCCATTAGTATCCATTGAGCATATTGAATATCTACAAGTGACTGAGGTAATAAAAGGAGATATAAGGTGAATTTTAGAGTGAAGGTGAAGTAAAGAAGGTCGAAATTCAAGGGAGGATAACGTCTTTTGATGTTGTTTTCTAAGGTATGTTATTTATAGGTCATCTCACCATTTTCGCAATAACTTTTTTTCTAGAATGATTAAGATAGAAAAATATGGAGGTTGTTGAGACAACATATCCAAGTAATTTTAGTAAAAATTTCAGCTTGTGGGTCATTTTATTTTTGGAGTTACACTCCGTGTAAAAGAGGGTTTGTGGCTAGTCCTGAAACTAGTCTAAAACAGGTGTTTTGGGTAAAAACGTCATAAATTATTCATAACATATTCAAATTCAGTAAGACCAAATGTATTGGTTATAGTACAGTCTGTGGTATATTGTGCACCATGTTTAGATCCATACATAAAATATTCCATGCGGGGCATGCTCTACAAGTTCTCTCTATAGAATAAGACAAAATTCAGAAAGGTATGTCATTTCTGGTATAACTCATTTTATGGAAGGTTCCAAGAAGTGAAACCTGGAGGAATTGTACATAAGACAGTGAAGAACATTTTGTACCATTTTCATACCTTTATTCATTATAGGTATATAGTTATGATTGTTTCAAGTTAGGGTTATTGACTAATCCAAAATTAGTCATGTGAGACTAAAGTAAAGTTTGATGAAAATGCTAGTTTCTTGTTGTTGAAGTTAAGGAAGGTTTGCAGGTTTGTGATAACATACACCATGTATGTTACAGAGTTACAGATAAAATTTGGATGATGATATTGATGAGACAGGTTGAGGTGATAGGTTGTTTTGACAGGTTGTGCATAGTTGATGCACTTGTATCGGTAGATTGTTGGTACATTTTGACAGATTTATTTTTGTCTACAAGTTGAGTCTTGTACTTGAGGGTTGGATTCCTCACATTTCAGTTGGCGTTGAGATACACAAGTTGGGTCTTGCATTGAGAGTTGGTGATCTCTTGGATTTTTTTCTCTATTTTAGTTGGTGCTAATAAAACCCAAGGATTGTAGTCTGTAATACAAAAGAAACTTATACATATATCCGGTGTTCCTTGTGTTCTTTATTGTGATGGTGCATAGCTCTTTATTGTTAATGTATGTAATTGAGATATATTTACATGCAAGAAACTAAGTATGAATGAAATTAATAAGTAATAATGTTGTGAATGGTAATTTCTAACTAAATTTTTGTGATAAGTGTAAAAATATCCCTCACACTGATTCACCCCCCCCTTTCAGTGTGATCAATGTGTCCAACAAAAAGAAATGGAATCAATTGTTCAAAGAGAAAAATAGAATTTGAAAAGAGCAAAGGTTAGAAAAAGGAGCTTTGTGGACCTGAAAATAACACAAGCATAATTTAATATAGGGGATCATGTTTATCTTAAAGTCAAACCTAGAAACAATTTATTGAAATTGGGAAAAAGTACCAAGTTGGCACCATGGTATTGCAGGCCATTTCAAGTGCTTGCCAGAGTGGGGCCAGTGGCCTATCATCTTACACTTCCATCAAATTTAAAAGCTCACAATGTATTTCATGTTTCATTGTTAAAAACATATGTACATGATGTAACTCATGTTGTAAATTGAAATGTGATTCAGGTGGAACCCAAAGGCGAGTTTCAGGTGGAACCACTATGTATTCTTGATAGGTGTTGTGGCTCACCCCCACAACAACCCATTTTTTGAGAAAATGGGTTTCCCCTGTTCTAAATTTTCTACAAGGCACTACGTTCTACTTCATTGAAAAGGTATTTTCACGGAGACGTTATTCTACTACTTATATAGTCTACGAGCATGTTCTCTTTTGGAAATATGTTAGTCACATTCACACAATGGTCCCCTCTGCTACACCAATCAACCCTCCTACCCGAGAATTCATTGTTTCATACACTTGTTGTAGGCACTCAAAACTTGTATTCTTAACCTTCTTGAGGAATACCACTCATGCACTTTCTAGCCTAAGTCTGGTTGGAATTAGAATGACTCTCATATTGATTACATTCCGACAGAAACCTTTTTGATGGTCTCATCGGAAACTGTTCCCTCGGAATCATCTTCATCGAAGTATTTCTCCCCATACAGAACTTGAGACTTTGATCCTTACACTCTGATAATCTAGGCATATAGAGTTCCTTTTGTGTCCCACATGATGATCAATAGATGGTCAGAGACAGAACCAACATGGACTAAAAAACCACTGAGTCGATGAGACCCATTTGAACATGATCTCATGACATGGCACTTTAGGATTATCCATCCCTCCTTTTTCATATTCTTACATGACTTACTTTTCTTTATATTTGAAACGGTTCACTTCCCAGGGTATTAAAAAAATATTCCTTCGATACCGTCCCTGTCAGAGTTCTAACATTCACTCAATCTTCTTGAATCTAAATCACCAAGTTCGGATTTATCCTTTGTAGCCTTTTTAACTACGCACAGTCGGCATGCAAACCCCTAAAAAAGGAATATTCCTTTGAGTCCAAGCCATCTGAGTATTCTTTAACTATATACTGATGACCTTCGACACCATGAATTCAAAAGGCCCCACCTTTCCCAAAACTACACTCTTGTCATGTCATCCCACAGATCCAGGAAAAAGAGAATATACCTTTGATACCCCTCCTGTCAAAGCATGAATTGATCCATATGCTTCCCCACTCCAAAGCCATGACTCCAATAACTATATTTTCAAGTCTAGGCCACTCGATGACTCTGATATTCAGATTTGGGCGATCTCCACTCTTAATTCACATTAATGATAGAGGTTGTGGATGGAATTTGAAAATTTATTCATACACACGTGAGTTATTACACATTTAGGGGGGATTTAATACATATTAATTGACACTAAACCCTCATTTTACAAACTATATTCCTCTGTAATCTTGTAAAACACCCTTTCAATTTTGATTTTCTCAGTGATACTCTGAGACCATTTTCTTATCTTAATTGCAGGTATTACATTTTCTTTGTAAATGGATTTTTCTCTTTACAGTTGTAAAATTACCTTCCCTAGACTAATTCATGTTTTAACTTGGTGATGTAGGACTTGGCCAACAACTTATCATGGCAAGAAAAAATAATAGAATACCTAAAGGCTCTATCTATTTCCAAAAAGCCTCTACATCTAAAATGTCTTCTCACCAAGAAGAGGTTCTGCTAACATACACTACCCATCACATCAGTGAATACATAGCCCTGGGTATGAAAATATCTATAGGATCTTCAACACTGGAGATTTTCCTCCAGAAAATCAAAACCTGGAAGCATACAAGAACAACAAAAAATGTGACATGCATTTGATTGCTTCCTGACCAACCCTTTTTCCCTACAATGAGGCAACACAATGGTGTTTCAAATAGTTTAATCCAAGCACCACGACTATCATAAGAAAGCATGGGGAGAAATAGAATCCCTGAGGCCTGAAGACATCGCCCTGAGGTACCACTTTCCCACTCCTAAATGTGCTCTCATTGAGTCATTTTTAAAAGGTTTCTCCCATGGAAATAAAGGGCCATATAAGTTGATGAAGCATTGGTGGGTATATGAGGATGAGACACATAAAGAGGGACAAAAGCAGTTCCCCACCCAGATGCTCAAAGCACCATATAAAATTTTGACCTCTATGCTAAGTCGACTATATGGCGAGGAGAAAATCACACAATTTCAAACAGATTGCATACCACTGTCACATACCATTTTCAAAATAGCACAAGTGTTCAATTGGGTGGACATCTTGTCTTTAAATGTTTTTCTTCACATGAAAAAAATTCTAGGTATGATAAAGCCATGCTATTATATGTCGACCTACCTGATTGATGCCATTTTTTCCTCTGTACAATTTATTGAGATTAGATGGAACTCAGACCAGAACCAACCCCCTATACATGTGTATTTATTTGAGTTATGGATCATAAATTACAGAAGACATTTTTATGAAATTTGTAACCTTTTTCTTGCCCCTCTCTACAATGTACATTTTGGGTTCCCAAGGCACATGATTTCCATTGAAGCTAGGACTGGGATGAAAGGGATAGCACATTGGTTTTTATGCAAATATTATTTGCACATTAGGGTCTATGGCACCACTAGGGCCCCACACCTTTTACCCTAATTTGTCATAGATCATATTCTAATGAGATAAATTACTTACCAAACCATGGGGTCAGGGGTCACCTCACTGCTTCTAAGCAACAACAAAAGGCTCTAGCTTGTGTTTCCATTCCACACAGGGAATTACACTATTTCTAATGGCCCTCATGAAATAAAAGAGGTAGATTCCCTACAAGATGTGTGCCTATGTACAAGAGATCCAAAAGTCAATGATCCACATGAGCTTGTAGTTAGCCATGTTAGATCTATTAGTCTCAACCATTCTAACATCCACATGGTTGATTTTGCAGAAGACATGTTTAAGGGAGTCATTTTCTATGAGGAGGCCTTACAAAAGTTACCCAATGATGATATTATATAGGAACTCGAAGTTGAACAAGAAGAAATGAAGTGGGTAATAATTGAGTAGTTCTAGAGACTTCTCTAGGAAGAGCATGACAATTTGAACATCAAAGAATAGGAAAATATCAGGAAGGAAGAAAAAATAGAACAGAAAAGGATTCAAGCTGAGGAAGAATACCAAAAAAGTCAAGCTGAAGAAGAAATAATTAAGAGAGATAATGAGCTCAAACCATAACAAGCTTCCCTCCAAAAGAATAAAGCTGAAGAGGAGGATAAGATATTGGTTGATGAAGAAGAGGTTAAAACACTAGCTGATGACGAAGAAGCCGAAAAATTAGCTGAAGAGACTGAGGCTCAAAGGAAAGAAGAAGAGTTATTGAAACAACAATAATCGCTATATTTGAGAAAGACTCCAAGCACCATGTCCATGCCCAATTTGGTTATTGTAAACATACCATTTCAAGACTACACTCCCATCAATGTCATCCCAGGTGATTCTTCTTTTTCTTCTCAGGATTTGAATTTTGAAGGGACTGTAGTGGCCATCAAATATTATTATTACGATGATAGAACCAAAATAATTGATAAGAGATGAAACAAAATAAAGAGAGGGGAATCCACCAAGTCTAGGTCATTTGTAGGGAGAGTAGCAGAATTGAAGGTTGGGCATGACCCAGAATAGAATATTGTTCATGAATCCTTTTCTCTCCATGATTTTATGGGGCTGAATGCCTCATATTTTCTTGAAGTGACCAGTGCCTTAAGTTCGGCCAAGACCAGGATCGCAGATGTTGTGCCCCTTTCATCACTTGGGTGAGAAACAAATGACACTTGCATGCCTATATGGACCTGCTAAACAAGACAAAAGTTAGTGAGTGGGTTAAACAAGACAAACGCATGTAATAAACAAATAAACAAACTAAAACAACTAAGGAAATAAAAACTATAATGTGTTTGACACACCTACCACACTTAGAGGGGGGGTGAATGAGTGTGGGGATCTTTTCCCAAAACTTCCCTCTTACACAAAAACTCCTTAGTTAACATTCAACATTTTCTCATTACTCATTGTTGTCATTTATAATTAGTTAGATGTGAATACATATCAGCAACATATATCAGCAACATATATCAACAACATATCATCAACAAATCATCTCCACAAGGAACACAAAGAACACAATATGTATGTACAATTTTTCTTTTTATTATGGACTTCAATCCAGGGGTTTTTCAGCAACAATTGAATAGAGTACAACTCTACAAGAGCACCAGATCTATATGCAAGACTCATCTTACATTCTCATCACCAACTGAGATGAGGCAACAATCCTTAACAAATATCAATCTGCCAACATAAACAAGTGCATCAACCATGCACCAACCAATGCCAAACAACCTGTAATCAACCTGTACCATAAACAAGTGCATCCAACCATGTACCAAGTATATAACAATCATGTGTAAAATAATCATCAACAATGACTCATCGATATGTACCAACATCATCAACTATACACCTCATGTATGTGCCAACTCATCAACTGCTTGTCTCAACCATGACTAGTTTTGGATTAGTCAACAACCCCAACTTGAAATAACCATAACTTTGTACCTATAATGAATAAAGATATGAAATTGATACACAATTTTATTTAGTGTGTTTATGCAATTCATCCAAGTGGAACTACTTGGAACCTCTCAAAAAAGGCGTTATAGCAAAAATGGCATACCTTGTTGAATTGTGGCTTATTCTAGAGAGCGACCTTCTAAAGCGTGGCCTGCACAAAATATTCGTTGCATTGATATGAAACTATTACACAACATAATACAGCCTGTAGCATAACCAACACATCTTTTCTCACTGAATTTTGATCTATTCTGAAGAAGTTATGATGTTTTTACCTGAAACACCTGTTTTTGACTAGTTTCATGACTAGCCACAAACCCTATTTTCCACGGAGTGTAACTCCCAAAATACAATGACCCACAAGCTGAATCTTTTACCACAGATACTTGGGTATGTTTTCTCAATGGAATATAAATTTCACTGTCTGAATCATTATATAAAAAAAAATTATAGCGAAAATGGTGAGATGACCTATAAATAACATACCTTAGAAAGCATCATCAAAAGAATTTATCCTTCCTTGCATTTCGGCCTTCTTTTCTTCATATTTCCTTAGCATTTTGGATTAGGTATCCTTGGTTACCTAAAACACATATAGATATTCAATATTATCAAGTGTGTGTTAAATGAGAGAGCCTTGCCTCTTATTTATATTGTCCAAGTAGCTTCCTTAAAAACTTCTTCTAGGATACTTGGCCGACTTTCCTTATTTTAGGGTTAACCCACTTCTAATTTCTCCATTAAAATTATTATTGAAATAATTTATTTTGTATTCAATTTGAATTATAATACACTCATCACTTCACTTTATTAATTATCCTTTAAAAATCTCTTAAACCACTTTGACTACTTTGACCTTTTGGGGATTCTAGATGACATATGAGGGTCCTCCAACTCTGTAAGGCCATAAATCTCAAACCGTGAGGAGTTATGTGACGTTCCACATACCACCAGAAATGGCATGACATGTACTATCCATATAGAATAGTATTTTCTGAAAATATATCATAACTCGTACCGCTACCCATCAAACAAACTTGGTTCCATTACCCAAACCTGGGGTCTCCAACTTCTCATGGCCATAACTCTCTAACCATGAGGATTTATGTGATGTTATACATACCACCGGAAATGGCATGACAAGAACTATACATATAGGATAGTTTTCCTGACAAATTCAATGTCCTTCATCTCATTATTCCACAATTAATCATGGGTTCTCTTACTCCGCAAAGCATCTTCCCGTGAGGGATTTCACCATAAGGGAACCACTTTGGAGTTCATCCATTTGTGCACCTTATCAATCATGATAAGAAAATAATGAGAGCAAGGGTCCTCCAACCATTATTCTAGGATAACTCAATCTGAAAAGCATCTTCCCATGAGGGATTTCACCATAAGGGGACCACTTTGGAGTTCATCCATTTGTGCACCTTATAATTCATGATAAGACAATAATGAGTCATCTATACATTTTTCCAACAATGCATCATATACCAATGAAACCACAACGATCCATCTTCATCATGTATAAATGACAACCCATTGATCCATCTTCATCATATCTATGACAACTCATTGATCCATCGTATCTATGCATTCTCATCAAGGAAAATACATATTATATTACATCAATAATCCATCAATCAATCCTTTGACATCAATCAATCACTTGACATCAATCAATCAAACCATTGGCATCAATGACAACATGATCCAACAATATCCCCCTTTGGCATTGATGGCAATGCCAACATTGATGTCAACACCAATTACCAATTATTGATGTCAACATGTAGATAAGGCATGATCTACATCAATAGTCAATGTGACTATCTCTACCCATCAATAAACATCAATCACATCAATGTGATTAACTCTCCCCCTTTGACATCAATGGCAAAGGGCCATTCTCATCTTGGGTTTGCTCCCCTTGCTTGAACTCTCCTTGGGGATGCTCCCCCTGTCTGAATGCCTTTGATCTTCTTCTGAATAATCTCTCCCCTTTTGAATAAGGGATATCACTCTGAAGTAATGCTGAAGATACATCGAACATAATCCCCCTGTGACCATTACTCCCCCTGAAATTATGCTCATGTGCTCTTTCTTCAAGTATATGGCTCTTTTCTAGGTATGCATATGATAAATATCTCCTCCTAGAATCATGGGAAGAAGAATGACTCCCCCTATGGGTATGTCTCCCCTATCTTTTCTGCAAGATGAACATTGTGCTACCATATAACGATCCTTGGACCTGTTCATGC
>ML776575.1:226456-256877 GCA_009831015.1 Picea engelmannii | reverse complement strand
AAGAATGAAATAAAGAATCATGAGAAAAATATCAACCAAGTACATCCTGTACAAAATGTGTGGTCATCATGCACAACACCTATGTACATCAACATCATGCAATGTGCCAAAAGATATCATCCATGGAATGTATCAATCATATGCCTTTATCAACATGCCAACCATGTGCATCCACCAATATGCCAACCATGTGCATCTACCAATATGCCAACCATGTGCATCTACCAACACGCCAAACAATGTATCATATCACTCATGATATGTCTCCATCATGAACCAAGTGCCACAATCAGGTATCTCAAACAAATGCCAATTGTTGCGCTAATCAAGTAGTGCCAATAGTGTAGTATCATCAAGCATATGTCATCTATGAGTGTACAAAACATGTACATTACCATGCACCAATACCACAAAATGATGAATCCCATATATGTATGCCAAATCCTCCATAAAACATGTGCCAATCAAACTGCTAGTAGGTGCCTCTTCCAATGTACTAGAAAATTACCAATCATGCATCAACTATAGATCAACAATGATGTACAACATGATCACCTCATCAACTCACCAACCATATGTCCCTATATGTAGCTCAATCCACATGAAAAATGCATGCACCATGATATCAACATATGCTTCCAATAATACATCATAAGATATATCAATGAAACTCAAATATGTACCATCCATGTACACCAGTTGATCAGCATCAATCCATACTCATGGGTTAGTATCATGCACTCGAGATTTTATTTTACATAATCCAATATATGAACACTTAAACCTTTAGCAAATAGTGTCAGAACCTACAACAAACAATGTCAGACCCTGCAACAAAGTGTTATACCATCACATCGAATTGCAATCCATGTGCATAGCCTTTTTCTCAAGACTTTACCACATATACGTGGTCTGCTGCACAACAATTCACATATGTACGTGACCTATACAAGGTCATCCTACATATGTACATGACTGATACCATTGTCACCCATGTATGCTTTAGTAGATGACTTACTTGAGCTTCCCTTCAGTATTTCATTCCGTTCTGGCTACTCTGTCTTCTTCACCCACTTTTGTAGATGTCCCTACTCCTCAAAACTTGAGCTTTGAGCATCCATATTTTCAAAAATGTCTCCCTTCCGTACTTCATTCCTTCTTCTATCTATGCTATTTGAAGTTTTCATCATGAAATTTCTTCTTGTGTTCCAACACTCATGGGATTTGTGACCAAATCCACTACAGTTGTAGCATCTCATAGTGTTACAATGAACAACAATGTGTCCTACTTGATCACATCTCCAACACCTTATGGTGTTATAAAATCTTCCATTATATCTCCTTTCATAAGATCTACATTCAAAATCTTTGTGACCATATCCATTACATGAATAACAATGTGCATGAAAAATACTTTCATACCTTTGCTTTGGTGTCCTAAGAATAGCTTCTTGATGTCTTTCTTTCTTTGTTCTTTTTAAATTTTCTTTGCCTTGTGTAGATGGTTGCTTTGCAACATTGTCTTCCTTCTTTGATGGATTTACCTCATGCTTCTTTGAGGTGCTTTATTCAACATGTGTATATTCTCCTTTGTATCCAAGACCTGATTTATCATATGGTGATATTTGAATTTCTAAGATCTCATCCAATATTAGTGAGCTATTCAAGAATTTGTTTAAGTTCTCTACCTTCTTTATAAGGTCAACAATTTCATCTTCTAGCTTACAACATGACTCTTCCTTTTCATTTATTTGGATCTTCAATAGTTCCTCTATTCTTTTGGCATATTCATTTTGGGTCTTGAGATGAATAATGGTTTCAAAACTTTTGCTAATCTCATCATCTATAATCATGTATTCTTTTCCATTATTTAGTCTTGTGATCTCTTCTTCCTTTTCTTCTAATTTAGAACTCTCTTCTTGTTCTTTGAGAATTCCCTTTAACTTCAAGATGTGCCTTTGAATCCTCCTAAGAAAATTCTTATTGTTATCCGAAAGATAGTTATAGTGTGTATAAAAATGATCACTCCTATACATGTATAAACCCTCTTCAATTTCCTTTTGAAGTTATAATAGATTTTCTTCTATTCTTTCCATGGGATAACTATCATCAAACTTTACACAAACTGTTTCTAGATCATCTTCTTCACTTGAGAAAAATTCAACATCATCACACTTTGAATTATGGTAATCAAGAATCTTGGGAGATTCTTTACCTTCAATATCTTCCTTCTTGCCAACACCATCACATGATTTTTTTCCTTCATTTGAAATGTCTTCAAGATATTCCTTTGTGCTATCATTACTTGATTCTTTATATTCACTTGAAATGTTTTCAAAATCACATTTAGAAATAATACATTCAAGAGTTTTTTATGATTATTTACCTTTGATGATCTTGATGGAGTGGTCTTGAATTTCTTCCTTCTCCTTCTTGCTTTGATATGTCTCCTCTAGCTTTAGCCATAGATCCTTTGCGGAAGTGAATTGTCCCATGCTCTCTTTGATAGGGATTGAAAGTCCACTAAGAATGGTCTTGAGATCCAATGCATCATTCTTCTTTCCTTCCCTTTGAGCTACAAACTTTGACTTGTTCTTCAACGGAACTGATCCACCAATGGTTGCCTTCCAAATAGTTGCTCCCATTGTCTTCAAATACACTATCATCTCTATTCTCCAAGTAGAATAGCTTTCGTCATCAAGGATTAGTATTTCATCATCCATTTGTGTGTCTATGGATCTCCTTAAAGCTTGTTAAGGCTTGTAGTGAAGGCCCTCTCTGATACCAATTGTTGGACACACCTACCACACTTAGAGGGGGGGGTGAATGAGTGTGGGGATCTTTTTCCCAAAACTTCCCTCTTACACAAAAATTCCTTAGTTAACATTCAACATTTTCTCATTACTCATTGTTGTCAGTTATAATCAGTTAGATGTAAATACATATCAGCAACATATATCAGCAACATATCATCAACAAATCATCTCCACAAGGAACATAAAGAACACAAGATGTATGTACAATTTTTCTTTTTATTATGGACTTCAATCCAGGGGTTTTTCAGCAACAATTGAATAGAGTACAACTCTACAAGAGAACCAGATCTATATGCAATACTCAGCTTACATTATCAAAACCAACTAAGATGAGGCAACAATCCTCAACAGATATCAATCTGTCAACATAAACAATTGCATCAACCATGCACTAACCTGTGCCAAACAACCTGTAATCAACATGTACCATAAACAAGTGCATCCAACCATGTACCAAGTATATATCAATAATGTGTAAAATACTCATCAAAAATGACTCATCAATATGTACCAACATCATCAACTATACACCTCATGTATGTGCCAACTCATCAACTGCTTGTCTCAACCATGACTAGTTTTGGATTAGTCAACAACCCCAACTTGAAATAATCATAACTTTGTACCTGTAATGAATAAATATATGAAACTGATACACAATGTTCTTCAATGTTGTTTATGAAATTCCTCCAAGTGGCACTACCTGGAACCTCTTAGAAAAGGCTTTATATCAAAAATGGCACACCATGTTGAATTTTGGCTTATTCTAGAGAGCGACCGTGTAGAGCGTGGCCCACACAAAATATTTGTTGAATTGATATGAAACTATTACAAATGATACTAAAGACTGTAATATAACCAACACATTTTGTCTCACTGAATTTTGATATTTTATGAATAATTTATGACGTTTTTACCAGAAACTCTTATTTTTTACTAGTTTCGAGACTAGCCACAAACCCTATTTTCCACGGAGTGTAACTCCCAAAATACAACGACCCACAAGCTGAATATTTTACCACATATACTTGGGTATGTTTTCTCAATGGAATAGAAATTCCACTGTCTTAATAATTATAGAAAAAAATTTATAGCGAAAATGGTGAGATGACCTATAAATAACATACTTTAGAAAGCATCATCAAAATAAATTATCCTTCCTTGCATTTCGGCCTTGTTTTCTTCATCTTTCCTTAGAATTTCGGCTTATATATCCTTGGTTACCTCAGACACATATAGATATTCAATATTCTCAAGTGTGTGTTAAATGAGAGAGCCTTTCCTCTTATTTATACTCTCCAAGTAGCTTCCTTAAAAACATCTTCTAGGTCACTTGGTCGACTTTCTTTATTTTAGGGTTAACCCACTTCTAATTTCTCCATTAAAATTATTATTGAAATAATTTATTTTGTATTCAATTTGAATTATAATTCAATCATCACTTCACTTTATTATTTATCCTTTAAAAACCTCTTAAACCACTTTGACTACTTTGACCTTTTGGGGCTTCTAGATGACATATGAGGGTCCTCCAACTTTGTAAGGCCATAACTCTAAAACCGTGAGGAGTTATGCGACGTTCCACATACCACCATAAATGGAATGAAATGTACTATCCATATAGAATAGTATTGTCTAGAAATATATCATAACTCATACGGTTACCCATCAAACAAACTTGGTTCCATTACCCAAACCCGGGGTCTCTAACTTCTCATGGCCATAACTCTCTAATCGTGAGGATTTATGTGACATTCTACATACCACCAGAAATGACATGACAAGAACTATACATCTAGGATATTTTCCCTGAAAAATTCAATGTCCTTCATCTTTTTATTCTACAATTAATCATGGGTTCTCTTACTCTGCAAAGCGTCTTCCCGTGAGGGCTTTCCCCATAAGAGGACCACTTTGAAGTTCATCCATTTGTGAACCTTATCAATCATGATAAGAAAATAATGAAAGCAAGGGTTCTCCAACCATTCTTATAGGATAACTCAATCCACAAAGCGTATTCCCATGAGGGCTTTCACCATAAGGGGACCACTTTGGAGTCCATCCATTTGTGCACCTTATCAATCATGATAAGACAATAATGAGTCATCTATACATTTTTCCAATAATGCATCATATAACAATGAAACCACAACAATCCATCTTCATCATGTATCAATGACAACTCATTGATCCATCTCCATCATATCAATGACAACTCACTGATCCATCTTCATCTATGCATTCTCATCAAGGAAAATACATATTATATTACATCAATCATCAATCAATCAATCCTTTGACATCAATCAATCACTTGACATCAATCAATCAAACCATTGGCATCGATGAAAACATGATCCAACAGAATGCATAAGAAACTTAGAACCATAAACAATCAACCAATGACCAAGATTATGCCACCAAAGGATAACTATATTAGTTGGAAAAACACCATAGAGAAAAATGAGGACTTATGGGTACCCTCTTCCTCCTTGGGAGGGATTTTGAGTTCCCTAATGAAGAGCTCTTTTTACAATGGAAAATGATGAAGAAAATCAATGCCTATTCCCTCAAGAGGTGAGTGGAATGGCCTATTGCAATGATTCTTGAATAATCCAAGGACAAAAGAGGATTATCAAGGGAGAATTGAGGTAGCATAAAAATACTATGAAGATCTCGGTTTCTTAGTGCACCCATGGCCTCCATTTATAGAATTTATTCAAGGAAAAATTGAATTGGTTCTTAGTGTGAACAAGGGGCCCTTTAGGGCACCCTTTGGTCCTGGACCAACCCCCCATTCGAATTTTTCTCAGATATGGAGGTCAACTCAAGTTGGGATCTAGTCCATAAGTGGTTGGGGGGCCAACAAGAACCATAAATGCGTTGTTCATGGGATTTCATGGCTTTTCTCGTACACAGTCATGCATTTGGCACATTATGTGCTCTATGAGATTTGTTGGCCCACGCACTATGCGCACTCTTCCTTTAGTGAGTTTGCACATGTCAATTTTTTCCCAATTGTATATTTTTTTCCTTTTGAAATGCTTTTTGGTGCAATAGGTGAACTGATTGTTGTTGGCATTGTTGTATTTATGTAACCATTTGTGTGCAATGTTGCAGATGAAATTTCAGTGATAACAGATGCCCCCTGATGTGTGAGGTTAGGAGCATACATATAGCCAAAATACATCAATGTTTCTTCTACTGAGAGTGTCATTGTAATGAAGAGTGTTGAGAGGAACTACAAGAGAAACCCGTCGGAGGGAGAGGGGTAACTGTGGGACCCAAATATTTTTCTAGGGAGAAAAAATAAAATATGTATACAAACGAGGTGGGCATTCCCCATGCTCATGTTATGTAACTCAAAATGTAAGACAGTAACTGAATTTGTATGATGATGTAGATAACTGCAACGCCCTCCAGGGTGGTTTGATAACGGTAGATGACAATTATGAATGGTGAGCATACTATGAAAAAGAGGCAAGGATGCCAGTAAGAAGAGTCGATGACTCATAGGCATTGATGGCCTAACAAATTCAGAGGTCTTCGACTGGTATAAAACAACTGCAATAGTCACATAGTAAGACCCACTATAACATGAGATTTTGTTGAATTTGAATGTTATGGGGGTCAATGGAATCAAAGAGCAATGATGTTTCTCTTTGTGCCATCTGAGACTCCTCATTGTAAAGGTAATGAGAGTCAAGATGTTGTCGTCCTGGAAATTGTGTTGATGTCAACAGAAAGGGAAATGTGACTCCATGAAGAAAAGGGCTTTGTGAAATCCATGGAAATAATATCAGGGACTGATAAGGAACATAAACGAACTCAATATGTAGTGAGACTAAAGACTACCCTTGGTTGGGGGTATTTTTGAAGGATGATTGGAAGCAACCGTAAAACTGTATCTAGTGTCAAGGTGATGACTAGGTATGGGGTTAAATGGTGCCAGAGGCTTGACAAAGTGGAAAAACTCAGATATCAGGGGTACATGGACTTTGGGATACTCGGGGTTCATGAATGATGTCAAAATGAGAAAAGGAGAGTGGATGCCCCAACCAAGGGCAACATGGGTTGCGTTGCCAGGAAAAGAAGGTCATCAAGGGTGATGAAAAAAATATAAGTAAATGTTGGAAACAAAGGATTTTTACAATTACTAAATAAATAAAGAATAATTTGGGATGCATGTACAAATACAAAAATGGGAGCCCCAGTGCGAGATGTCTTGTCCTGTGAGGGCGCAAGTTGTGAAGAGAACTAGAGAAGGGTGGGGGCCCATTGGGTGGGTTTCTATATGAGGTAAATGAATGGATGGAAATCTGCAGATGGGAAAACTGATGGTGTATGAGATGGAGGGATAATGATATTGTAGAGGTGCAGTAAAATAGAACCGAGATGAGATAACCTAGGAGTCCATTAGGAAATATAGCAATGTGATAAGAATAAGTATGTGGTTGATTCTCGAAATTGCATAATACTATCGAGACTCACATCCCTAGGAGATGAAAGTAGTATGAGTGTCAAATTCCTAAGGGGAACTATGAATGGGAAAACTCATGTGGGGGAGAGTTTCACCGGGTGAAAGTACCAAAATGTAGCAGAGGTGACGGTACTGCAGAGCTGGATGTAAGGACCATAAAGGTGAACGTCGGAGGGTGTTCTTGGGAGATGCAATTGATATTTAGAGGGAATGATTACATGCCAGTGTCAAACATATATTTGAAGGGGTTTCATTGTTTGTGATGACCAAGTACCTGCACACATTAATAACCGAATACCCAACGTGAACAATATATGATGATAAAGAGAATACAATAGATATTTGATAATTTTGAACATGAACATCCGTACCTGGACATGACATGAGAAAAATGCTCCCCCGGGGGCCAAGTTCATATGGTGACCTGGTGAACGTGACTATGTAGATGGAGGGACCATTATCCTATGGCTGAAGATGGATCGGGAAACAGAGGCTCTGGGCTCCTGTAACTGAGTGTGCAAGTTTGGAAAAAGGGACTATATATGGTTGGTGGGCCCACAATGCCACCCCATTCATACCCATCACTATAGTGATTTGACGAGCATATTTGGAGGAGTTTGGGAGTTTGGGAGTTGAGAAATCTAGGTCGTATTCCCGAAGGATGATGATCCATCGGGAAAATTTCCCATTAATCTGTCATCAACTAAGTAATTATTGCATGGGATTAGAATCTGCTATGACTTTGGTAGTGTGAAGCAGGATATAGTGATGTAGTTTCTGAATTGCAAGGACAACTATGAGGGCTAGTTTCTCATCATGATTGTATTTTAGGGGTGGTCATGAAAGATTTTTACTGATGTAGTAAATGACATGTTCTCGCCCATCCTCCCCTAGTTGGATGAGGACTTTTTCTACTGAGATAGTTGAGGATGACAAGCAGATGATGTAATCACGATCATAGTTTGGGGGACCAATCAAAGGGGCATTGGATAGGGCCTCTTTTAAATCATCAAAAGATGTTTAAGCATGTTCATCCCATAGAAATGGGATATCATGATGCATTAAGTGGAGGAAACCGTGCACGTGAGTGGCGTAATCTAGGACAAAATGATGTAAAAAGTTATCTTTACTTTGTAGGCTTTGCAGTTAGCATAAATTCCTAGGTGGTGAAATTTTTGTGATAGCTTGGACCTTGAGGGGGTCCACCATGATGTCGTACTAGGAGACAATGAAACCAAGAAGGTGTCCAATGGTGATGTAAAATACACACTTGAGGGGGTTCAAGTGGATATTGTATTAGTGACATCGTTGAAAAATGATGTGTAATTCATCTAAATTATGAGTTCATTTCTTGGACCGAGTAGTGAGGTCATCCAAATAAGTGGAGATGATGCAAGAAAGATCATGTAAAACATAAGTCATGGCCTGTTGAAACGTATCACCTGTGTTTTTTAGTCCAAAAGGCATGACACAATAAGAAAAAGTACCCCATGGAGTAGTAAAAGTGGTTTTATACTGATTTGCTGGATAGATTTGGATTTGATTGTAGTCGGAGAACCCATCCATGAAGGATAATGCCTCATGGTCGACACAGTCATTGATGATTTGGCTGATGAAAGGGGTTGGAAATTTTTCTTTGGGACAAGCATGGTTGAGATCATGAAAGTCGATGCAGACACGAATAGTGTCTTGCTTTTTGTTAACGGGGATGGGTTTGGAAACCCATGAGGTATATGCAATGGGGTAAATGAACCCAGTGGCGCGTAACTTGTCAATTTAGCCTTTGATAGTAACAACTTTGGATGGGTGAAGTGGGCACTTCTTTTGATGGACTAGGGTGATATCTGGCCATGTGTTGATGCAATGTTCAACTATAGAAGGATCGAGGTCGGGCATCTCTGTATATAACCAAGAAAAAATATCCTAGTATTACTGAAAGAGATCTTTGTAAGGGGAGCATATGACGCCAATGATGATTTCTTCTACAATTCTCGGTTTGATGGAAATGTCTATTTTGACGGTGGGGGAGATATTGGCCATGTTTCCTTCTTCAAAATCATATGGGGCAGGGATAGGGTCGTTGAACCAGTCTATATTCCCTGAAGGAATAAAATCCTTGGTTTTGATTGCACATACGAAGGCTTGGCTAGGAGGTTCGAAGGATTCTTGTGAGAGAAAAAGTGCTCGGTGATGGAGCGCATTCCATGGGCAATCAGGGGTAGTGATTTCCTCCAGGATATCTTCGTCACAGTGGAAAATGTGAGAATACAGGGGATCCAGAGAGGTGACATGGGAGATGGTCAAAGTGTTATTCTGCTCAAATGAAAAAGACGTAGAGGGAATATCGCATACAGGGCACGATGGCTCGCTTGACATAACCCAAATGTTTAGACATTGTGGGTGATAAACTGTGGTAGGGGGTAATATTTCCTATGGGAAATGAACCAGATAATTGGGAGGATTTGGGGGAATATCTTGAGACAGTCTATCTATGAACCATGGTGGGGTGGGAAGTGACTCAGGTTCATGGGAAGTGATGTTGACAGTATCTAGAGAGGGAAAGACCAGTGGTGAGGTGGTCGGATGGGGTTGAATAGGAGTGGAATGATGACCTCGATATGACATAATCAAAGGACATCGGTATGTGAGGTGATAAAGTGAGTCACTGAGAGCACAAGGATATCTCATCCATTCAAAGACTGAGGTAGAGACATAACGAATTTCAGTGACGTGAGTACCAGAAAGTGGTGGTGGAGAGGGATCTTGTTGAAAGGTTTGGCATATTGTCGTTAGCGTCTGGTGAAACTGAAGTAAAGTTGGGAAATGATGAGTGTAGTGACCATATTCTAAATAGATGGCATAAGAGAATTTGGTTTGAAACCCTTTACTACATGTAGTAGTACTAGATGTGCTTGGTGAAGCGACGAGTGATGTGATTTCTTGAGGGAGTTGGATCAGATTGTGTAACTTGGGAAGAGAAGGAAATATATTAGTGGGGTGTCCTTCTCTTTTGCATAGAGTGCAAGGAGGTTGAAATCAAGGAGAAAGTGGAGTTGTGGGCTCTTTCTTATTCTATCTTCCCCCAACCATGGTAGTGGTGCTAGCAATTGGGGGTGAGGGTGGTGCGGCCAAAGCTTGTACTGGAATCTACATCAGTATTCCATTTGACTGAGGAGGGAGAGATGGTTGAGGAACCATTGCGGGTGGGTGTAGATACCATACATGGATGGAAAGAAGCATGTTGGGAAGGGTAATTTTTGTGGCTACCTGAAATGCTTGAACTCCAGGTGGAGGGTAAAAGAAGGGAATTTGAGTAATGGATTGAGGGATTGTCTCCCAAACTCGGATTTTCCCCCGGGGGAGGGGGAAATCAGGGATAAGTGGTGTAGTAGAGTTCTCAAGGAATTCCTAAGGTAATATTTATTCAACCGGTGGAACATCAAGGTGTGGAGAGGCCTTAGTGGGAGGAATGGTGTCTCTGGTGTCATTTCCATTAGAAGATACGACAAACACTTGTGTTGAAGGGTGTATGAGAGGTGGTTCTCTAGGGTATGCCCCCATCAAGGATGGGTCCTTGAAAATGCCAGGGCGCGTGCCAATGAG
This sequence comes from Picea engelmannii, assembly GCA_009831015.1. Taxonomy (NCBI): domain Eukaryota; kingdom Viridiplantae; phylum Streptophyta; class Pinopsida; order Pinales; family Pinaceae; genus Picea; species Picea engelmannii. The sequence continues at coordinate 245,978 of ML776575.1, read as the reverse complement.
TGAATAAGAATCTGATCTATTGCAGACAAGAGGAAGGATGTTATCGATATTGGAGGAATGGCTAGGCTCATAATGTGTAATTTGGTCGATGGTGATGATTTTCCCATTGTGGGGGAACATCATCATTCGAAACAAACAAGAGGCTATTGCCTTCATAGTGTAAATGTAGCTACGTCCAAACAAGATATTGTAATAGAGCGGGGCATCGATAACCTCAATGTCGATGAGGATGGTTTTTCCCCCGAGTTAGATGGGGAAATTTTGGAAGAGCCCTTCAAAGGAGGATGGTCAACTATCATAGGCTCTCAAGGTGATGGAAGATAGTACTGGCTAAGGGGAGCCAAGTTTCTTCCATATAGTTTTGTACATGATTCATTTATATGCACCTTAATCAATAATACACCGATGAACTGGGATGTTCCAAATCTTGACTGGTATCTTGAAAGATACCGGAGTGGGGAGACGTGGTTCTCCTTTATCTAGATCAAATGTGATGAGTCTAGTATCAAATCGATCGACTGCCCCCAAGGTGGAAAGAAAGGTTTTCCATTGATTTGGAAAGGTTTGTAGGACCTCTAATACAGACATGGCTGCATGGGACTGGGACAAGTCATCGACCAGAATGTGATTGTGTGTTTCCCTAGCCTGAGGGTTATTGACATTCTGTTGCAATGGAATGCGAGGTATATGAATGGTAAGTTTAGTATTAGGGCATGGAATCATCAAGGGTTGTCTGGATGTAGCTAGAGAAAATTATGAGGTGGTTGGATTAGATTCGGGGGGTGCGCCATATTGACGATCATGCATTTGCAGAAGGATCCCTTCTTCACTATTGATGAGGATATTGTGATCCGTCAGATTTCCAGGGTGGATGAGCCTTGGGTTTTTATACTATCCCATTTGTGGTGGGGCAGGGTGTACCTCCTTTTGGGTATTCATCACACCTTGGTGTGGAATAGGGTTTTGCAATATGGACGGGGGGTGGTTGTTGAAAGTATTGTTGTGGGGCCTACTGAGGGGAAGGTGGCGCTGGAGGACGTGGCGCATTCATGGATTATTTCATACGTTTGAAGTCATAAATTTGGGGACAATGGTGAGTATAATGTCCATATTCACTGCAAAGAGCGCAAGGGAAGTTCATATGGAGTTTTTTATTGTTGTTCTTCCCTTGGCGTTTGTTGTTATTGTCCCCTTGGGGGTTCTAGTTATCTTGATTCTGGTTGCCCATAACAAGTTGGTTTTATTGGGGGTTATTTCCACCTGGCCATAGGTTATTATTGTTTCATTTTTTTCCTTTCTTCTTGGCATTATTCGATTGATGGGCCGGATTTTCCATATTCAACTGTTCAAAAGTATGAAGTTATTGAAATGGAGAGGGTTGAACAAAGTTAACACTTGCATGTGGTTTTCTGTGTGGAGGAGAAACCTCCTGTGGAGGAGCGGGATATGGAAAGTATGGATTGTTTTGTGGCAATAATATGTAGGGTGCATAGGAAGGTGAAGCGCTTTCACTAGTGCCCAAGTTATATGTTGAGGTAGAAGGGGAACCTGAACTTGGTTGAGAGGTTGGATGCATCATGGGTGTCGGAAAGGGTCTACTCATGGGTGGGCGAGGGAGAAAAAGGATATGGTTTTTGGTAAGGGGGAGGAGGGTAATAATATGGCCCTCCATATGGTTGTGGATATTGAGGTGCACCATACATAGTTGGTGGTTGGTTGTAAGGGTTGTGGTGTGTCGTGTTACCAATCAACCCATTTGCATCACGAGACATTCCAGGTTTGTCTTGGACAAATGGTATGGGTCTAGGTGCATCAGGTAATATTGTGTATAAGTAACCCGATTGATCATAAATGAGGTCGATTAATTGGGCCTTGTTGATGGCTTCCTCATCATATTGGGGAAGGTGGATGCTACATATTTGGAAAGTATAGAGACGAGTGATTTTAGAAACCAATCGAGACGTTGTTCTTTGGTGGTTTCTTTTTTACATAAACTACGTCACCGACGTCATTCGTGGATGTGGTAAAAAATATGCATATTTGAGGTTTTTTTGAACTCGGAGAGTAGTTCTAAACCAGTGTCATGACGAACTGGTAATTGGAAAAATGCCAAAAAGGCTTTGGCCAAGGATTCAAAAGTCACATGGGACCCTGATATTTCATCCACATACCATTTGGTTGATGGACCAATGAGTGTTATTTGAAATAAACCTAAGAGAATGGATTCATCCATGATGTTGTTTGAAGAGCACCATAAGTGGAAGGCCATGACATGGTTGGCGGGATCCTCCCCTGGTTTCCTTCAAATTTTGGAATATTTGAAGGTAGTTTGGTAGGCATATTGGGCCATGTAAAATGGGATCATTTGCGAGTTTAGTCAAATCTAGAATGTTGAGAGACACCAATTATGGCATGGGGGGAGTTGGTGGAGGATTATTTCTAGCCATGGTGTGAGTAGGTAGTGGACCTGACCCCTGAGAGGTATTTGGTGGGGTTGTACTTATCCCTTGAGAAGAGGTCCCCCCCGCCTCCTTGTGAAGGAGAGATAGTGGATGGATTTCCTTGGGAATTGGTCCCAAGAAAAGTGGAACCAATTAATGTTTATCCCAAAATAGTGGCACTCACAGGGGCATGAAATGGTTGAGCCGATGAGTCGGCAAGACTAGGAACTCCTCCTAGAATAGGAGGGAAATTTTGCAAGCATCTGGAACAACGGGGATTCTGTGGGTCCCCTATGATGTCCTACTAGCAAAGTGAATGTGTGCAAATGGTGATGAGAGCAATAAATGAACAAGAGACTTGTATAATTTGGACCTTCACAAGATAATATAACTCACAATTTCATGTAATCAAGTGAGCATCACACATAAATCAGTTGTAAATAAGCATACATGTGGGTAGGTGGATTTTGTCTACATGGGGGAACAAATAAAACAAATGCTCATGTCCTAGAACATGCATTTTCCTTCCTCTCAAATAGAACTTGAGCTTCCAAGATTAATCAACAGTGGGGTATGAAGCCACCGGAAGAGGAACTAGTGAAGGATGAAATAATCAGTTATAATGAGGGGTAGAGGGTGCATATCCCAAAAGAGCTGGCGATATTTCTCAATAGCCACACAAAATCTGATCAAGGTGCAATTGCAGCCCACAATTTCCACCTAGGTAGATGTCCTAAATTTCGTCACTAGGTACCTTGGTCAAAGTGTGGCATTTAGATTTCTGGCCTCAGAAATGGGTCATGGGTTGGATCCCTTCCAAGAGTTGGGTGACTCAAGGGGGGATGCACAGAAAAACTAGACCTTGGCCTTCAACCCTTCATGGGTATCTCCCTGCCTTATGGTGTAGGAACACTTGACTTGGAGGATTTGAATGTTCTCTATTTTTCAACTTCTAATGTTTGAAAATGTGAGAACTGGATAACGGGGTGTTATTTAGATGTCTACCCCCGAGATCGTACTTAGACTAAAAAAATTATTTTTGCACCTCCTTTGAAGGAAACCTTAGTGAGTTTTTATAAAAAAATTAGGTGTGGTGGTATGAGAGATTGGGGATGTGAACCAATCTCATTTGAATTGAGTGGGTGTGGATAATTTCTCAAGAAATAGTGGGACATTTCAGAATTCCTTTGGAGGAAAATTACTTCAACAACCACAATTCAAGATGGAAATTATGTGAGTGAGGAGTGACTTTGTGTGTGAGAAAGTGAAAGCATGTGCCAAATTTTAATAAGTTAGGTGTGAATTTGCAACATGTGAACGTCATGCAATCCTTACAAATCTTTGTTACCTAGCTTACTAAGTGTCACTAGTACAACCTTGCGGAATTTTAAAATCCCTAAAGAACTAGCATGTGGACATATGGGTCCTTACCAATCCTTTAAACTCCCTAAATGTTGTTTACACTAAGAAAGATTGAAAAACTATCCTAGATTGCAAGCATGTGGGCATGTATGGGCCCGTTACTTTGATCTTTAAACTCCCCTAGTGATGTAAACTAAGAAAGAAATTTCAGGAAACTATCCTAAGTTTTCAACATGTGGGCATGTATGGGCCCTTACAACTTTAAGATGATTTCAAAAAGAAACTAAGAGGAGCCCTAGGGGGGCTTTGTCCTCTCCTAAATATTTTTTGTTAAGGGAGATGAAATGTCCCTTTAACCACCTTTATGATTCTCAGGATCGCTCTATGGTGAGAGAGACGAGCATACTCAATGATCAAAGTTAATTTTTTAGTCCCAATGTAAGTGTTTTTATATGTGATAGCAATAATCTCAACTTAAATTTTACAAACCAAACAAGCCATCCATGTGGAAACCAAAGCAAAAGAGGAGAATATTTGGTTCTTTTTACCCCCTAAGTGCCTATGTTTATCTAACCTTTCATATGGGAAATGAGTCTAAGTGGAGTACATGGGCATTACCAATTGCATGAAAACAAGAATTTGAAGGTTGCGGGCCCTCAAATCATCACAAAAACCCTTACAATTTTGAAAATATGGAAATGTGCATGAGTTACAATTCTGACAGAGGCGCAGTGGGCGTACAGTGCACAAAATGAGTAGAGAAAAGAATCATTTTGATCGCACAGTGCATTGAGTGTGCGTCCATGGGATGGAATACTCATGCACTTTCTAATACATGTCAGGGGAAATGTTTTTGAGTGAAATTCTCCTCCTCCAACTCAAAATTTAGATTTTGACAGGTAAGGATGTGTCGGTTTTGGTACCTACAAGACAAATTGATTAAAAATAAGTTCTCTCTAAGCCTAAATAGGGTGGAATTTGATTCCTATCCCCAGTATGGTCACCAATTTGTTCTTCTCATTTCATCACGTGGGTGAGAAAAAGAATGGCACTTGCATGTCTAGTTGGGCCTGCTAGACAAGACATAAGTTAGTGAGTGGGTTAAACAATCCAAACACATGTAATAAACAAATAAAAAATCTAAAACAACTAAGGAAATAAAAAATAGAATGCATAAGAAACTTAGAACCATAAACAATCAACCAATGACCAAGATTATGCCACCAATGGATAACTATATTAGTTGGAAAAACACTGTAGAGAAAAATAAGGACTTATGGGTCCCCTCTTCCTCCTTAGGAGGGCTCTTGTGTTCTCTAATGGAGATATCTTCTTACAATGGAAGAAAAATGGCAAATGATGAATAAAATCAATGCCTATTCCCTCAAGAGGTGAGTGGAATGACCTATTGTAATGATTCTTGAATATTGTTGGCCATTTTCTATGTATAAGGAAGAAAGAAAATATTAAGGAATAATAAATATGAAGTACGAAGTGCACTGAAGACACATAAACTGAGAAAGGGTTGAAGTGGTTAAAGAAGTAGAAAACAAGGAGTGAAGTAAGGAAAATAAATCCATTGAAAGTGAAGATCAAGGAAGATAAAGCATAAAATAATATGGATCGTGGATAACTCAGCAAGTGGAAGAAGACACCAACGGATACTTTGGGGCACCTCATGGAAAATAAGGAAGGACAAGTTGGCGAAGCCCTGAAAATGTGAGTCATGTGGACCTAGGGTTTTGGATATAGGGTTTTGACAACTAGACTTTGGTCTAAGGTCATTCGGGAGTCATCTAATGTATAACTAAAGGTCTAGCAAAGAGGAGAGGGTTGGTCGTATTGTTGTTGTTCATTGTTGGTTATGATTATTGTTGATTATTGTTGTCATTATTTGTGTTAGCAATATTGATTCTGTATTCTGGATCTTCAGTTGGGTGCAAAGATCAACCCTGCAGTTGGGTGCGCAGGGAGGGAAGAGAAAGAGAGAAAGAAATAGAGAGAGATTTGCAGCTAAGTGCGCAGATAGAGATGTATGTTTTCATCTAATAAAGTCAATAAACACAGTACTGTGGACTTATCCCTAGGGAGAGGGTGAACCACGTAAATCTTGTTGTTCTTTGTGGTTGATGTTGTGTTATTTTCTATCTATTATATTGTTATTGCATGGTTGTTTTCCTTATTAAATATAGAAGGTATAAGCTAACTTCGCAAAGCTAAGTATAAGACTATTAAGGAATCTCTAGGTTATATTGCGTTGTTGTTCTGGATTCACCTTGAATTTCCTCTGGTTGTAGACACCTGTGCCCTGCAACCCCCCTATTGCTACTTCAGGTGAGACTTCATCTGCTTCGCAGGTGTTGCCGAAAGGGCTAGTAGTTAGGGCTTGTTGATGTGTTGTTAGAGTTGAACCTTGGGTTTTCCCCTACTCCAACAAATGGTTCTGCTGGCGGGACCAGGATCTTTTTGAGGGAATTTCAAGGTGGTTTCCATCAAAGACATAAATTAAGAACTGGATAGAAGAACAAGAAAGGGACTTCGTCGTAGTTGAGAACAAGAACCCTAGTATTAGGACAGAAGAATAGTTGGGGAGGTACATCTTTACGGATGTGCATGAAATTTTCTTTACAGGATTTCATAAGGAGTTATACGAGTGGTTAGCCCGAATAGCAGACACACAGTTTGAAATCAAATCTAGACCACCTATGGTTTGGACAATGACGTTGATCAAGAATGTCAAGAGAGTTGATAATGTTGTGTCTAGAGTAGTAGATATTTGGTTTGATAGCACTATTGGAGGGTACATTACTGATTTCACTATTGACACAATGGAATCATATAGTTAAGCAGAGAGGTATTTATTTAAGAGACCTAGAGGAAAGTTTCTACACTTCTTGAAGATAAAGATTAAGATGTTATTGCATGACAATAATATCTTGAAGATATAGTAATCAGTGGATTTTAAAGCTAATGTTAAATAATTCAGACGACGACAGTGACACAGAGGTTGGACACACGCGCAGTGGGAGATCGTTCAGAGAGGTTCCTCTTGCAAACCTATTTAAGCATAATTACAGAGACGAGGGATTTTATAGTGGGGAAGAAGCATATCTAACAGACGAAGAGTATTCATAATCCACAAGGGCAGAGGAGGTAGAGACTGAAGAACTTCATCGAGGAGATCCAAAAACTTTAGCTACTGCGCCTACTGTCGAAGTAAGTATTATTACTCCCCCTATTGTTTTAGCAGCATTAAGTAGCTAGAGTAACCAGAGTAATCAGAGAACTCATAGTATTGTTACAAGAAGTTTAGTACATACTCAGTCAAGAAACCAAGGAAGGTCCATGGAAGATGAAATGAAGTTACTTATTTTTAGAGGAGATGGATATGAAGATCCTGACTAGCACTAGTTCTTATGCGAAGCTATATGGAGAATTAAGCAAGTCATCGACGAACCTGTTAAGAGAGATCAGTTTAGTACTACATTGAGGGACTGCGCACTAAAATGGCATATGCAATTCTCTTAAGAACCTGGACATCCTAAACTGTTGAATGAAAATAAGACTGTGTTGAGTGCAGAATTCAGGAATCCTAAGTCAGAGTCACAATGCATTACAGAGTTGAAGGAAATCAAGAAGAAGGTGACTGAACCTGTTTGGGAGTTTGATCAAAGGTTTAAGACTCTGATAGGTCATTTAAGTTTTTATATCCCAGAGGAACATAATAAGGAATGGTTCATCGCTACCCTCCTACCACATATTAGAGTTCCTCTGATGCAACAGAAAGTTGCTTCGCAAGATGAAGCATTGGAGATTTCCATGAAACTAGAAGCAACCCCTGTAGAATAATCTAGTCCAAGTATTAGCCATATCTTAAATCAATTAACTAGTTTATCTTTACAGGTTGAAGATATGAACAAGGACAAAGGAAAGGAGAAAAAAGAATATATCTAGTGTATCAAATGTACATCAGAGGGACATGAAAAGGAACATTGTCCTTTATTTAATGAATACTTGGCCTCTAGAGAATCTAACCCTTTGAAGTAGGCTAATATACCATGGTGTGAGATATGTAGAAATAGACATCACCCTAGTGAATGTTATTACATGCAGAAATATGTCTAGACACCTACCAATATTTACTGAACATTCTGTAAATCTGTGAGGAATGATGAGAAGGAATGTAGGGATTATGATCTCATGCATGAAAGGTAAATGGATACATATAGAATTCAAGGATAAATGCGGTCAGAAGGAAACATTGGGTAGTTCAATTCCCCATGAAGAGGAAAATTCAACCCTCACGGTGGATTCAGAGGAAGAGGACGAGGAGGAGGAATGGGTCGAGGTTGAGGTCAGATCATTTTCTATAACTGTTCCCAGCTAGGAAATTTGGCAATGGATTGTCATAACCCTTGTACTACTTGCAACTACTATAATTCATTTGATCATTTCATTGAAGACTACCCAGTATTGCTAGCAAAACTTAAGACTGTGCACGTGCTTCCTTTAGTGAGTTTTCGCATGAATTTTTTTTCCCAATTGTATAGTTTTTGCCTTTTGAAATGCATTTTGGTGTTGCAGGTGAACTAATCGTTGTTGGCATTGTTGTATTTATGTAACCATTTGTGTGCAATATTGAAGATGAAATTTCAGTGATAACAACAAAGTTAGAAACGAAATTGAATAATGTGGAAGACAAGCTCACTTCAGAGTTTGAGGAAACCACGAAAGTGGTTGATTCTCTCAACGTAGAAAAACTAAACAAAGCTATGCAAACACAAAGATATGAGATGAATTTTGAGTTTGAGAGGAGGATGTAGACCCAATGGGAAACCCATGTTAGATATGTGGAACTAGAAAGGCAAAAGATAAATACAAATTTGGAGGAGAACATGACATCAACACTCACTGTAGAGGCGATCAAGGCCCAAGCATTAGAGTTAAATGAGAAATTTGCAGCTGAGCATAAAAAATTCCTCAATCTACACAATAATGTACAGGTTCATCGAGATGATAAACTCATACTGCAAGATAAGTTAATATAAATTCAAGGGCGATATCAAAAATGAAATGAGGCCTTTGAGAAAATCCTCAATTGTAAATAAATGAATAACTCACCCCCTACTACACTACCGTTGCATTCTATTAAAGAAAATCTCAGATATGAGGTTTTCTTTGACACTTGGAAACACTTCTTGAAGAATATGAAGGTTTCCCAAAAAGTAACGACTAACACCTCCATGGAGCTATGGAGTAGCTTAAATGATATCATGAAGGAATTTGGAATGCCACCAATCCTCCCCATCGATGAAGAAACACCTTCCTCTACAAGAATTGTTGAGGTAGAGGAGCACAAGAAAAGTATCCAAATAAGCATTCAAAGTTTAACTTAGGTAGAAGGATAATATTTGGAATAACATCTGTTAAGACCTACTAGACTCATCGGCACAATCCAACACTTTGTAAAGACACAATGAAGGAGTTACAACAAGAAGTGACCTCTAAATTTTGCAATGGATAATTAATCATTGAAAAATTACAATCATGCAAGCTTGAGGACATAATGAAAGATTATTCCCTCTAGGATAAGTATTCGAATCGGGTGCAAGGGTCGAGTAGTTCATGATGATGAAATTTTGTAACTATCCTAGAAGCCTTGTTCCTCTGATTTTGTAATTGTATTTTATGATTAGGAATATGAAAATTCATTTTGGAAAAATTGTCCTGGGCTCATAATTGAATCAAGAGGATGTAAACAATCTCTACATATTATAAAAAGGGAGGTTTGTCCATGAATGAGGGATTTTGGTTTTTGGATGTAGCTAAACAATCTTTTTACTACAAGTTAATTGGAACCAGAGACATTTTTAAGATTGTGGTGCTAATATGTGTGAAATATATTTTTCTATTGATGCATGTTTATGTCTGTTATATGTGAATATTGGTTTCATGAACTACTTCTGAACTATTTTTGTATGTTTAGAATAACCATATTTTTCACTCTAAGTGCAACGATAGTATGACCAGTTTAGTGAATTTAATTTTTTGTTTCTAACTCTTTGTATTGTTAAGATTTCATGTGTCTTGCTTCTGTGAATTATTTCTATGGAAGTAATACAAACATTTCACTACACTTATACTTAATTTTCTCTTGATCAGGATACGTTAGAACATAATAGAATAGAACTGTATCTTAGGATTGTAGTTAATCATCTTAGCATAGAAGTAGTTCTTTATAATTTTAATTCATATGAGAACCTTCAGTTCTAAGATTCATATTTCAGATAACATATTAGTTAAATTGGTAACGAGGCCAAAATTTGGTCGAAAACGCTATCCCAAACGAGAGTGGGTCTAATTGGGACCTTCCATCGGGAATTCTCCCTCACCTTCTTGATAGGCCATTTGGACCCATCAACAAAAATGGGGCTAGAAGGAGGGCCATAGAACTTAATGGTTGCAAATAGAAATATAAACCCTTCCCATTATATTCCGCAAGTTAGGACTTCCTTATCCAATGATTCCCATACACCTTATTCTAAGCATGCTACACTTCCCTAGTCGTATGTTGTGAATACACTAGCTCTAGCCAGTACTCAACGTGTTTCTACTCATCCTGAGTCCTCATTTTTTTCACCTCAATCCCGCATATCAACCCTCCCAGAGGTTAACACCATTATGAGGTAATCCTAGGAACATGTGAACCACACATTAACTAGACAACTAAGAAGAAAAATGGGACAAATCCCCATTGACTATTCACTACCTCAGGTGTAGGAAGATCCTCACAATGAATATCCCTTATTTATCGATCCTTACGGGTATCAAGAAAATCCCTCTATCAAGACCCTCAGATATCATGTACCTCAAGACACACCAAGTTTTGAAGAGACCTATGATATTGAACTTGAATGTTACATACTCACTGGTGGTGTTGGTGGTATACCTCCCTGTCCTCCTAAATCCCCACCTCGCACACCCATAAATGAGTCGGAAGAACACTCTGAGGAAGAAGAGGAATACGAAGGTGAACCTGAAAACAACCCACTCCAAATAATCTTGTACCAACCTCCAAACATGGCTAGGTATAATTCTAATCAACACGCCCCTCCCTATCATCCTTGGTTGGTTCTTGATGTAGTCATTGTACCAGGAATTGTGCATGACATGCCCAGACATCCTGAGAATGTTTTACCAAAATTTGACCCTGACAAGAAAAGATTTGGTTGAATACCACATTAAGAAATTCTTACTTTCAGTAAGACTCAAAAGAATTAGGCATGAGGATGTCATATGTCGATTGTTCCCACTTACATTTGAGAACATATCCTTTGCATGGTTCTTCTCTTTAGAGGAAGCTTCCATCACTATCTGGAGAATGTTCGAAACTATATTACTTAGGAAGTTTGGAAAAAATAAAACACTAGCAACTCTAGTCCTAGAACTATCAAGAGTCAAAATGGATTCTAAGGAACTAGTGAATGATTATAGCCAATGCTTTCTTACTCTACTAAGACATATCCCTTGAGCCTCCAAACATGTTGAAGACGTTTCTATCGAATTATATAACTCTAATCTACCTATGTCCATGGAAATGTTTGTTGAGAATGTTGAAACATCCTCCTTTGAAGAAGCCTTCTAGGAAGCCCTTAAATTTCAGAAGAACATGATAAGTTTAAAAGAAAATCTCATAGCATAATTATCCAAACATAAAGGTAAAAATAAATAAATTGTGTTTAAACCCCCATAAGAGAAGGATAATTATGATTCCATGGAAATGGACACTCTTCAGAGGATTATTAAGAAACTCTCCAATGAGTTGATCGATTTGAAGAAGAGTGACAGAGAAGGATATTCTAGCCAAAACAAAATCTTTAGGTTCCCTCCTAATAAATAAAAAACACTCCACCAACTAATAAAACCAATCCTTCTCAAGAAGATGGAATTAACATGGAAGATATTTTATAATCTATGCAAACTTGGGCAACAAAGAATATGACTGAAGTCAAGGAGGAAGAAAAGCATAATCAAGAACAACAAGAAAAACCCTAGGAGCCCAAACAAACCGAAGAAAAACAACTGAATTATTTATGGGATATCACTTATGGGGGAGAGCAATAGGAAATATAGGAATTACACATGTCCCAAAATGTTGTAACTACAAGAAGTGCCAGCAAGAAGACCTCAGAGGACACCCCGAGTAATTCTAATCCTCCTACTTCTACCACATCCAGTATCAAACAAGCATCTTCTTCATCCAAGACTACTCCCAATCCTTCCAAAACCAAACCCTCTGACCACAAAGCATTTAATCAAGCACCCAAACCTAATGCTTCATCCATGCCCCTAGCCAAGATGGAATATGATTTCCTAGAAGATATGAAGAATACTAAATCCAAAATTTCCCTATTCGAGCTTATCAAGATTCCACAAATTCAAGAAAATTTTATTAAAACTATGCAAGGGAAAACTTCCATTGGCACTAAAGAAATTAATGATGGGGAGGAAAAGGGAACGACCAAGAAAATATCTTCTAGAAACAATACTCCATATAAGAGTCAAGTAGCCACGAATGCATCCATAACCGGATAGACGTCTAGATCTACTACCCTGCCATTCCTCATTACTTTTGAAATCCTCAATAGAGATGTTCATAACTGTATGGTAGAGTTGGGAGATTCATCTAATGTCATACCTCTCAAATTCTGTGAAAAGCTTGATGTCAAACCGAAACAATCTAGCATTCATATTATTCAATTAGATAGAACTCGAGTCAAAGTTATTGGGAAATTAAAAAAAATTAATCATGATGTCTGTTGATCCTAAAGTTCATCAGACTATTGATATAAGTGTACTAGACATACCTGATAATTATGGCATGCTTTTAATTCGGGATTGGTCTTCTATGCTAAATGGTTATTTTTCTACTCCCTTGTCTCATACGTGGCTTCCTTACAATGTTAAAATGAATCAAAACATAATTGACAAGGAGAGATATATGAAGCATGTATTTATTGACCTGAATGAACCAAATGAGCCAGTAATGTTTAACAACTCAATTTTGGGTAATTACTCATATGAGATGTTTTTTGGGAATTACACATCTGAAACATCATCTTTTGCGGAATCTAACACACAATATGAAATCCTTCATTGCACTCAAATTGTTGAGCCCAGTTGTACTATAGCAGACCAGACTAACATTTCCTCTAGTGTACAACCTAACATAATTTCTAGGGATATATTAGAGGTTCTCATTAACTCTACAAACCCCACTAACCCAAAAAAAAATTAAAATTTGAAATTAGTCGTTGAAACGAAGAAAGGGGATCCTCACATGAAGAAACTATTTTTTTATGGATCCAAATATTTTGAAGGTGCAGGTGTTGGTTGCATACTGAAATATACGAGAGGAAGGAAAACATTACACGTAGACTAGAATTCCAATGCACCAATAATACTGCCGAATATTAATCTTTATTACAAGGATTAAGAAAGGTAGCAGATTTGAAAGATGAGAAAATTATGGTATTTGGTGATTCTAAAATTGTCATAAGACATGTAAGAAACACCATCCATTGTCTTTCAAGTCATTTGGAACATTATCAGTCAGAGGTATGGGAACTAATCAAGTAATTTGTTGCATTTAATATTAGTTTTGTTCCTCATTCACTAAATTGTGATGTTGATTTGCTAGCAAATGTTGCATCCAGATTAGTACCTTCGGATGGATTGATGTCTGACACTTTCTCTGTTGAAGTTTTGTACATGCCTTCAATTCCTGACAACATCACTAGTTGGAGAGTATTTGACGATGACCAACAACATATAATATTCTTACACCTCAAAGATACCTTCAAAGACTCTATTATAGATGAATGTTAGCATGATCCAATGGTGAATTATGACACTACTAATCAATCCCAACCAAGAATTCCATAAGGTTCAACCAACAATATCCCCAAAAATGTAGTTAGAGTGGAGAATCTTTATGATCTACAAGACAATTTCAAGAAAGAAAAAAACTACAAAACCAACATCTCATCAATGAACTTTGAAGTGATAAATATGGGAACGAGGACTACACCTTAGAATATTAACTTGGAAAATGATTTTTCTCCTAAAGAAAACAAGCTTACATCAAACTATTAAAGGAATATAAATACATCTTTGCATGGACATATGAAGACATCAAGATGTGTGACAACAAAATCATACAACATGTTATTTCAATGGAGCCTCAAACAAAACATTTTCAACAAAATATGAGGAAGATGCATCCCAGTCTTGAGCATCAGGTCAAAGCAGACCTGAACAAGTTGTTAGCTGCTAAGAATATATTCTTTGTCAGACATACTCAATGGATCTCTAACATGGTACTAGTGAGGGAAAATAATGGATATATAAGGCTATGTATTGATTTCAGGAATGTGAATAGAGCCTTGGAGAAAGACAGCTACCCAGTTCCCCGTATGGAGAAAATTTTGAAATGTGTGTTCGTATCTGAAATGCTCTCCCTTTTAGATGGTTTTTCTGGCTATAATAAATTCCAAGTTTCCCATGATGATCAACTAAATATTTTATTTCATACTAAATGGGGAACATATGCTTACAAGAAGATTTCATTCGTCGTGATCAATGTTGGAGAAACTTTCCAAAGAGATATGGACATTTCCTTCAGAGGATTGCTTGGAGAGTTTGGTGTAGTATATCTATATGATGTCACTATTTTATCTGGGGATTAAAAAGACCATATAACCCATTTGAGGAAAGTATTCAATAGGTTCAGAAGATATGGTGTTTCTCTCAATCCTAAAAAAAATGATTTTGCAGTTGATGAGGGAAAATTGTTAGGGTTCATAGTTTCTAAGCATGGTATGTGAATCGAACCTAAAAGAACTGAAACTATTTCCAATATTCCTCCCATCATAACAAAAAATATATGTAGTCCTTCTTGGGGAGAATAAATTTTGTGAGAAGCTTCATCCCTAGCTTTGTCGAAACAGTAAAACCCATGCAAGACATGATAAAAAAGAATGCGGAATCCAAATGGGAATCTAAAGAAAATGAATATTTTGATAAGATCAAATAAGACATAACACAAACTCCTACTTTACTAAGTCTTGAATTCAGTCAAGAGTTCATTCTCTACACCTTTGCTTCTGACATTGCATTTGAAGTTTTTCTAACACAGAAGAACCATGAAGGGGGTGAATTCCTTGTGTATTTTATGAGTTTTGGTTTACAAGAAGAAGAATTAAACTACCCAAAAGTGGACAAGAAAGCCTATGTTGTATTCAAATCTATAAAACACTTCAGGTCGTTCTTGCCCAAATCAAAGAAAAAGGTTATTGTTCTTTATCCTGTTTTCAAGAACCTCTTGGTACAAAAGGACCTGGGAGAAAAAAGAGCTAATTGTATAACAACCTTACAATAATATGAACTAGAGATTAATCCTACCAAGATTTTGAAAGGTCAAGGGTTTTTTAAACTGGTTGTTGAATCAACATGCGATGAAGTACAAGAAGATGCATTGTATCAGGATCAAGAACTTTTTGAAAAACAAGTTTTCTACATCCCTGTTAACTCTGACCAATGGTATTATGAAATGAAATATTATTTAACACACAGGTTAGCCCCAAATTATTTATATCCCAAGAAGAAGAGAGCCCTTAGAATAAAATCATCTTAGTATCATCTCATCTAAGGAATGTTATGTAGAAAAAATTATGATGGTGTTTTTCTGAGATGTCTCGAGAAAAGGGATACTGGAAACATATTGTATGAACTTCATAACAAACCAGCTGGTGTAAATTATGGTAGAGACACCATTTCTCACAAAATCCTTAGAGATGGATATTACTGTGCTACATTGTTCAAATATTCTCACACACATGTAAGGAAATGTCATGAATGCCAAAAGTCATTTGGGAGAGAAAAGAAGGTTGCATTCCCCTTACAACCTATAAATATTGAACGACCATTTCAACAATGGGGTGTGGACATGATTGGGGAAATAAATTCCAACTCTTCCCAAATGCACAAGTACATCTTAACATATACTGACTATTTCACTAGATGGAGCGAAGAAATTCACTTGAACACCATCAATGAAATCAGGTGACATCATTCTTTGAATCTCATATTATCACCAGGTTTGGAATTCCTTAATCATTAGTTTTTGATAATTCCAAATACTATTCTTCTTTGAAGTTAGTTGAATATGATCTTGAACGAAACATTAAATTCAAATATTCAACAAATTATTATCCATAGGGGAATGGGTTGGTAGAGTCAACTAATAAAAACCTCATCAATATTCCCAAGAAAACTGTCAACGGTCATCAAAGGAATTGGCATCTATCCCTCCAGAACTCCTTTTGGGATAACATAGTAAATCCCAAGTCGTCTATTGGTAATTATCCTTTCTTTTCATTATATGTACAAGAAGCCACTTTGCCTACCCATACCTTTCTACCCTCATTACAACTTGATCAATCTGTCCAAGACCAAGCTTACCCAGTAATGCAAGAGAGATTGGATATGTTGTTAAAACTAGAAGAAGAAAGGGAAAAATCGAAGATGAACTTAATACACCATCAAAAAATAATCAAAAAATGGTTTGAAAAAAAATTAATTTTTAGGAGGGAGATCTTGTTCTCAAATGGGACAAAGCTAATGAGTTGAAAGGAAAACACACAAAATTTCAAAAGTTATGGTTAGGACCTTATCTAATTCACCAAAAAATAGGGCCTGGAACTTTTAGACTTAAAACATTGGAGAGATATGAAGTGGAGCTCCCTATCAATGGCCAAATTCTCAAAAGATACTTCTCTTGATCACCCATGATGATATAGATTTGTACATAGTATATTTTTTGGCTATCCCTTTCCTTTTTTTTGTAATTTTTTACTTTTGTCAAACTTCTTCTTTCTTTCTTTATTTCGTTTCCTTTGTTGTTGTTCATTGTTGGTTATGATTATTGTTGATTATTGTTGTCATTGTTTGTGATAGAAATATTGATTATGTATTCTGGATCTTCAGCTGGGTGCGAAGATCAACCCTGCAGTTCGGTGCGCAGGGAGGGAAGAGAAAGAGAGAAAGAAATAGAGAGAGATTTGCAGCTAAGTGCACAGATAGAACTATATGTTTTCATCTAATAAAGTCAATAAACACAGTACTGTGGACTTAGCCCTAGGGAGAGGGTGAACCACATAAATCTTGTTGTTATTTGTGGTTGATGTTGTGTTATTTTCTATCTATTATATTTTTATTGCATGGTTGTTTTCCTTATTAAATATAGAAGGTATAAGCTAACTTCGCAAAGTTAAGTATAAGACTATTAAGGAATCTCTAGGTTATATTGCATTGTTGTTCAGGATTCACCTTGAATTTCCTCTGGTTGTAGACACATGTGTCATGCAACCCCCCTATTGCTACTTCAGGTGAGACTTCATATGCTTCGCAGGTGTTTCCGAAAGGGCTAGTAGTTAGGGCTTGTTGATGTGTTGTTAGATTTGAACCTTGGGTCTTCCCCTGTTCCAACAAATGGTTCTGTTGGCGGGACCAAGATCTTTTTGAGGGATTTTCAAGGTGGTTTCCATCAAAGACATAAATTAAGGACTGGATAGAAGAACAAGAAAGGGACTTCGTCATAGTTGAGAACAAGAACCCTAGCATTAGGACAGAAGAATAGTTGGGGAGGTACATCTTTATGGATGTGCATGAAATTTTCTTTACAGGATTTCATAAGGCGTTATACGAGTGGTTAACCCGAATAGCAGACACACAGTTTGAAATCAAATCTAGAACACCTATGGTTTGGACAATGATGTTGATCAAGAATGTCAAGAGAGTTGATAACGCTGTGTCTAGAGTAGTAGATATCTGGTTTGATAGCACTATTGGAGGGTACATTACTGATTTCACTATTGACACAATGGAATCATATAGTTAAGCAGAGAGGTATTTCTTTAAGAGACATAGAGGAAAGTTTCTACACTTCTTGAAGCTAAAGATTAAGATGTTATAGCATGACAAGAATATCTTGAAGATATAGTAATCAGTGGATTTTAAAGCTAATGTTCAAGAATTCAGACGGTGACAGTGACACAGAGGTTGGACACACGCGTAGTGGGAGATCATTCATAGAGGTTCCTCTTGCAAACCTATTTAAGGATAATTACGAAGACGAGGGATTTTATAGTGGGGAAGAAGCATATCTAATAGACGAAGAGTATTCATAATCCACAAGGGAAGAGGAGGTAGAGACTAAAGAACTTCGCCGAGGAGATCCAAAAACTTTAGCTACTGCGCCTATTGTCGAAGTAAGTATTATTACTCCCCCTATTGTTTTAGCAGCACTAAGTAGCTAGAGTAACCAGAGTAATTAGAGAACTCATAGTACTATTACAAGCAGTTTAGTACATACTCAGTCAAGAAACCAAGGAAGGTCCATGGAATATGAAATGAGGTTACCTATTTTTAGAGGAGATGGATATGAAGATCCTGACTAGCACTAGTTCTTATGCGAAGCTATATGGAGCATTAAGCAAGTCATCGACGAAGCTGTTAAGAGAGATCAGTTTAGTACTACCTTGAGGGACTGCACACTGAAATGGCATATGAAATTTGATTAAGAACCTGGACATCCTAAACTGTTGAATGAAAATAAGATTGTGTTGAGTGCAGAATTCAAGAATCCTAAGTCACAGTCACAATGCATTACAGTGTAACATCCCGCTCTGGCACACTGACAAAACTTATTCTTTGAGGACACTTGCTCGCAAGTGATCTGGATTTTTATGATGATGAACCAGTTAACCTTGATGATGATGCATCATGATTGATGACAGGATGTTTTACTATTGTTGTATACAGGTGCTATTGACTCAGTTTCATTGAGTGTGCAGGGTTTCGGACCTTGAGGATGCAGAGGCATCGGTGAAACTCCCTTGGACTCCGGATTGAGTCAGGGAGTGGGATATTTGAGTTGTTTCATTTACAGTGATATTGTGTGGTTTTGAGATATGCTATTGATTTTATGATATGTCATTGACATGATCTGACATGATGGTTGATGATGCAGGCTGACGATAGCTTGCCAACCAGAATCACATATGGAGTAAAGGGGCCACACACGAGTTCCAGAGAGATTGAGGGAGAGGGGTGGACAACAATCCTGCCACAGCCTATTAGCACTCCCACCGTGGCTCGAACTGTAGGTTAACGATTACCTAGTTCGAGAGGATCCACGATGTCGTGAGGGCATACTGCGACAGTCGCTCACGATGATTCTAAAGGGCGTGCAATAAGGCGGGGGCCTTATTCCTTAGAGCCCTTAGTCTCACATAAGTTCACCTGGCGGAGTGTTGACTCCAGGGGTTATAGAGTCTACCAATCCATCAAGACAGTGAGTGGCACCCTTGGAGCACGTGGTGCATCTTGAAGGGCACGTCGCGCAAAGAAATACAAGTCAGCGAGTGGCACCCTTGGAGCACATGGTGCATCCTGAAGGGCACGTCGCGCAGCAGAAGCAAATGAGGCGAGTGGCACCCTTGGAGCACGTAGTGTGTCCTGAAGGGCACGTCGCATGGATGATGATGATGAGACAACCTAGATTACCCTGAGACCTTAACTCCTGATAAAATTCTTAAAACGACTCCCCAAATTAAATTGTCGCCCTGTTCAAATCAAAAACATCTCTAAGTTAAATT